>JAMPIV010014359.1:0-284406 GCA_024509875.1 Oreohelix idahoensis | reverse complement strand
CAATGGACCGAAAAAATGTACGGGTTTTTTTTTTTCACAAAGCTATAACAACCAAACAGTGCGATGAACATAGAAAAATGAATAAGTTAATGTAGTTTGCAGTATACACATTTTGCTACCCAATGAAAACATTAACATAGTTATAACAAAACAGAAGAAAATATGTCTATAGTCCGTTCGGAAATTCGTGCCCACAGAAAGTGTCAATTTTCTCCAAAACTGTTTGTTGTATGGACATGAATTATTGCGTGCAGTCTTAGATTTTCCATGCAGTTAAGATTTTGCGATCATTACATCCACAGCTGTCGCGAACTTTGCAAAACGGCGATTTTCTTTGATCTTCTTGGAACATTTGCCTAAATCTGCCCGTAACATTAATTCTTACAGTAAATCACAACATTTGTGCGACAAGACGGTTCAAAGCGTGTCCTAAATGTGTTATTGGTTGTTCACGTGATTTTGATACGAGGAATGATGATCTGATAATGAACCATGATAGCAGTAAATCATCAGGAAGCTATGAGGAATCGTAACTGTTTATGTGTTATTATAGATTGGCATATGAAATTAGTTTATCACAAACGAAGGAATGCGATCGACGTGCCTCATTCCGAATCGGACGACTCCAATAAGTTCACAACAGTTATTGCTTTGATAAACTGCAAGCCATCTCGCTGCCAGTAATCTTCTTCTTCCTGGAGCACGTGTTCTTCACATTTAGCCCAGTACTCTGTGTCTATTCGTGAAAGGGCCTCACGAGTCATGTCTTTAACATCGCACATTTTAAAAAAAGGTGTTCTGGGCGGCCACTTGCCCTTTAACTCTAGCCCAAACCAGCTCTATTGGATTAAGGTGAGAATGGTAAGGTGGGAGTCAAAGAGAAACATGACCCTGCTCTTGGATGATTTTATCAATCAGATACACTTTTGTCTTATTCCTCTGTCTCACAAGCTGCAACAAATCTGGTTTTAAATAGCTGTTGTCAGCGAAGATATTTTCATTCATAAGCCACCTCCTGATTTCGTCTTTCGTGCTTGCCGAAGTGGGAGCTTTATCCTCCTGCGCTAGAACATTATGATAGGACGCATTATCCATCACCAGGCAAGACGGCCTATCTAGAGTCGAGAGGAGTGTATTCACTATCCAATCTCGAAATATGTGCCCATTCTTTTCACTGTGGTAGTCCCTACCATCTACAGACTTTGATTGAAAAATAAGCTCTGCATCACGGACAAGCCCATTCTGTCTGCTGCCAGCATGTGCTAATATAATACGTTAACCTTTGCTGCTGGGAATTTTCCTTCTATGGTCTCCGTCAACAGATTGCCATTCTTTCTCGTTCGTATGATGAGCATTAACCCAAGATTCGTCCAAATACACTATATCATAGCCGTCTTGCCTTCTCTCACGAATCTGCCTAAGGTATTTGCTTCGAGCTGCAACCAGATGTGGTTTCTCACATAAAAAATTCCTTCCGCCAGACGTTTTTCTAAAAGTGAAGCCGACACTTCTGACAAGTTGCCAAAGAGTTGTTTTTGAGACGTTAATATCGCATTCTGCTTGCAGCCGACTTTTCAGCATGCGGAGAGTAACAAGTTGATTGGCATTAAACATCTTCAAAATCAAAGGTCTAATGGGAGCCGCGCTAGCGTAGTGGTTACCAAACCGCTCTGGCGACCGGGTGATCCAGGATCAAACCCGGGCGACGGCATTTGAGGATTTTTCGTCGACCGGGATTTGGACTGGATTAACTCGAGACCTGGAGAGAACATTTGAAGCAGTGTCGTCGACCAGGGATTGGCGGCTCCTGAGCCGACCCAGCTCTAATGGGTACCTCCGAAATCGGCGAGTATCTGCCTGAATGGCGAGGGACACCTGTCTCTGTACAAAAAAAAAAGGGATTGTCGTCGAACGAGTTGTGTAAACACACTACTTTGTTAAATCCCTATGTCGAGAGCCCAGCCAATCAACGCACAGTTGCTGAGCCGGAATAAATTACAAGAAGTTACGCCAGGAAAAAACTTAAGCCCTGTTTTTTTCGGATGTGGGTCGTGGCCATCTTGTTCACGCAAGATGGCGGAAGAAAACTGAATAAAATTAGGCTGTACGAGCAAAAGACGAAACTGCAGGAAACCAATCAGCTTGCTCCGCCAGGAACCAACCAAACGCTTTCCTTTACCAATATAAGTTATTTTACCTGCCTATATAATCGGGCGAGATTTTATGCTAAACACGCAACCCCGAACACGAAGCCAGAGACGACCGACTGAATAGAGGAGCTGTCAGCTTTGATTTATAGCTTACCTGAGGGCATCGACCTGCAGCCTGCTTCGCTAAGTCGAGTCAAAAAATGGCCTGTGTGAATCTTAGAGGGTAAATATATTTACGATAACCTTTAGGAAAATAGGCCTTCAGCAGGTATATAATGTTGGTATTTGTTGTGTGTCATTATACTACCTACACCTGTATATATTTTATATAAATTGTTTCAATATGAACGTATCAGGTTACTGATTGTATCTTAAGGGTATTAGGTATAATGATTTTATTTCCTAATATGATTGAATAGACGAAGACTAATAGGACTCATAAAAGGTAAAGGAACCCGTTACACGCCTATTGGGGCATATTGGGAATATGGTGTTAGGCCCATATTATCTTGACCGTCGGCACACGAGGGGTGATGTGGTCGGCATCACGCCGGCCGAATAGGACTCATACTTCAATCTATTGTCTCCTATAACTTCAGTCTATTGTCTCAGATAACTCCAAACTGAAATATAAACAAAACAGTCCTTGTTAGGACTCAACCTATTGTCTCCTATTACTTCAATCTATTATCTCAGACCACCTGCAATATAACCAAAACAGTCCTTGTTAGGACTCAACCTATTGTCTCCTATTACTTCAATCTATTATCTCAGACCAACTGCAATATAACCAAAACAGTCCTTGTTAGGACTCAATCTATTGTCTCCTATAACTCAATCTATTGTCTCCTATAACTCAATCTATTGTCTCCTATAACTTCAGTGTTATCTCAGATAAAACCAACTGAAATATAACCAAAACAGTCCTTGTTAGGACTCAATCTATTGTCTCATCTAACTCCAATCTATTGTCCCATATAACTCCCACCTGATATATCACCAAACAGTCCTCGTCTCATATACTCCTATCATAAGAACATAACAATATTGTTAGGATATATGTTACCAGCTAGTATAGCACTTGTCAGAGAGGGCCTGGTATATTATAGGGGAAAGAAAATGGTTGTATCACACCTAGGTGTACATATTATGGGATGTATTCATGTATTGAATGTATTCATGTATTGAATTTATATTATTGAATGTATTCATGTATTGAATTTATATTATTGAATGTATCCATGTATTAGTTTATCAGAAAGAATGTTTTGCAAGTAGACACCTGTCTTGTCTCGCTATTGCTAAATCATACTGAGCCATGTTGTCATTCATCCTACATGCAGACACTGAGACACGCTCATATCATATACAATAGAAATAGGTGGGCTTGAGGACAGAAATTAGTCCCTATTTTTCCTTGTTACGGGTTTTATTCGTGTCATAAAAACTGAGATCGTGGGTCGTCAGTCCAGCTGCCTGGAACTTCGCAGGAGCATAGAGATTGCACAGAATCTACATCTTTAGTCCCCCTCAGTCTTGGGTGGGCTAAAGGAACGATCTTCAGCCGGTTTTGTGTCAACCAAACCAAGAACTTCTAAGAGATGAGTACACATTAGTACCATTTCTGTCAGCATTGTGAGCAAAAATTAGTGTCAGTGACGAGAAAGTGATTTAGCGTAGAAAGAGACAATAATAACAGCATAGCTGATAAATGTTATATACTTAATTAACAGCACAGCTGATACATTTACTATAAGTGATTAACAGCACAGCTGATATAAATTTGTTTCCTATAATTGGAAGACTTGTAATATATATATAAATATATGTGAATCATATGTAAACTTACAAATCCATTACATTCCATTTTTCAACATTCACCCTTCAGCACAAGAGTAGATAGTGTATATACTAAATAAATAATAAGGAAATTGTATTTGAACGACTTGTCAAATTTTTTAAAATTGTTAAGTGAAATCTGTTTCCTTGTTTTTTTTAATATCACAGTTAGTTACACAGCGGAGGTGGCACTTTATGTCGGTCTCCTCTCTACTATTGTTTCGAGATCAGATCATTCACAGCCGTAACTAATTTGTGATACCAGTAGTTTTCTCAGACACTGGGACTTCACCATTTTCTGCAGAAATTCTATTTCTGTAATTGTCAGTACTATACTGATCTTAGAGCCAAATAAAACCTCACCCCACACTGGGGGCTCGTTCCTGGGATATTTCTGTATATCTTGAGCCATACTTAGTCTATTCATCTATCTACACTCTATCTTGTGCCACCCATAGATAACATAAGAAAAATTTTTTTTTGAGAAATTCAATAATAGAATTTTTTATTGTTTTCTTAGGAGGAGTACCATTTAGTACTCAGTAAATAGTTGATGCTCACAAAGTTGCACGGAAATTATTTGTTCATTTAATTAATTAAGTTCAATTACAATAATTTGGTTATAGTAAATTTACATACCCTATCTAAGTAACGCCATGGCTGATCTAGTGAAGTTCAGGACTGCGATCATGCAGATGGGTAAGGAATTAAACATGACAGGTGATGCTCTTACTCAGTATGTCACTACAGAAGTGGACAAACACTTAGATAGGGAAGAAAGAAAGTTGCAATTAGAGACAGAAGCAAAAAGACTGGAAGCTGAAAGAGAAGCCAAAAGACTGGAAGCTGAGAGAGAAGACAAAAGACTGGAAGCTGAGAGAGAAACCAAAAGATAAGAAATTGAAGCGAAGAAATGGGAGGCTGAAAATGAGGCAAAGAAAATTGAAGCTGAGGAAAGGAAATTACAAGCAGAGAGAGACCATCAGTTGAGATTAAAAGAGCTTGAAATTCAGGCAAATACTGGCAATAATGGTGGTAGCTCACCTCACTCAGAGAGTAGCTCCAGCCAGAGCACCTCAAGTGGGGCCATGAATTTTCATCTGGACCCATTTGTTGAAAAAGAAGACGCCATTGAGTCGTACCTGGATAGATACGAAAGACTTGCCACTACCTATGGCTTAGTGAAAGAAAAGTGGAGTCTTAAACTATCTCAGGGACTGAGAGGTGCGGCCTACGATGTATATTTGAAGCTCTCAAGAGATGACCAGGAAGATTATGAAGTCCTGAAGCAGGCACTGCTTGTGAGATATGAAAAAAACTCAGAATCATATAGAAAGAAATTCCGAACAGCTAAACTTCTTCCAGGAGAAAACTATCACCAATTCTCTGCTAGATTGGAAACCTATTTGGAAAAATGGAATAGTTTAGGAAAGTGTCAGGATCTGAAAGAAATGGTAATGATGGAGCAATTGAAAGAGTCCATGCCTCAAGAAATGAGGAAGTTTATCATGGAACAAGGAGCAGAGAGATTGGAAGATATTGTAACTGTTGCTGAGAGATATCAAGCAGCTCAGGCAGAATTATTAGGAAATAAGAAGAAGCAGGGTGAAAACTTTAAATCATCACAAAACTATACCAAATATGAACAAAAGGACCATACCACAAAGAACAAACAAAGATTTGACCAAAAGGACAAAAACCCTCTAAGATCGGATAAGACACCTTACTGGAAGGAAGGAAAGTGGTGTAAAACTTGTCTAATGAGTAACCACAATACTGCAGACTGCAGAAGGAACAACCCTCCTTATTATGCTGCGTGTCTCACAACAGGGAACAAGGGAAGGAAGGAAATGGCAGTAAGTCAGAAGGACTTCCATCATCTTCCTGTCTGTGAGGAAGTGATATGTAATGGCACTAAAATTCAGTGCTTATATGATTCAGGTTTGGAATTCGACTCAGTCGTGAGTGCAACCCTAGTGCACCCTGACCAACTTACCACAGCAACAGTGGACATACAAGGGGCAATGCAGGGAACTGGCACCATGACACTTCCCATAGCAAGGATCAACGTGAGAACTCGCTATGTGGAAGGAGTGATAAGAGCAGCAGTAAGTGATGATCCTACATACCCGCTGGTAATAGGATGTAAATATGTCTTTGTGGGTGACCCAATAAAACCTGTTGTCATGGCAGCAAACCATACCAGGTCGAGCACCAAAAAGGAGGAGGGGGATCCAATAAACATTCATCGTATAAAGATGAAAAAAGGCTCAAACAGCAGACAGCACATTGAAGCTTTGTTTTGGCAAATTGCCAAAGGCCCATAACCCTCCAGAGAAAGGAGACTACTATATGGAAACTGGCCTACTCTACAGACAAGCTGGAAAAGGACCTAAAGGGCATGGACAGCTGGTAGTGCCAAAATTCTATAGGGAGGAAATTATGGAGCAAGAGCATGCTACATCAGGCAGTGGTCACAGAGGAAAAGGGGCCACTGGTCAAAATATAGCATTGCGATATTACTGGCCAGGAATAATTTAAGACATAAGTCGGTATATGAAATCCTGTTCAGAATGTAACCAGGTAACCTCATTCAGAAGCGTAGACCAGTTACAGGACCTAGGGAAGCATTGTTGCGGACGTTGGCCCACAAAGAAGATACACAAGAGAAAACAACAGGTAGATGCAGTGATAACGAGAAAACGAAATCACAAGTCTACTGTTACACCAGTAACCATGGCAACTCTCCGTATTGTACAGAGAGGGGACGAGAGACATCCCACCCCGACTAGATATTTGTCGGAACACCATGGCCTGGATCATTTGGAAAATTTGGTTAGTCAGCAACCAGTATTAAAAAAGCTGCAGAAACAAACCCGAACCAAAGGAGGTAGGAACCAGGGCTGTACCAAACAGTTGATGGAGACAGGCCCCCACTTCGGTATACTGCCCTTTACAATAGAAATAGGTGTGGGTCCGGCAACGTTGTTGTATTGCCGTCCCCAGTGTCATGAAATATTCTAATCCACATATATAAATTATTAGGTAAATATGAAGCCTAACAAATAAAATTAATAAAGAGAAGAGCAATGGTAAAATGACAGTGCTGTCCCAAAGAATGTACTCGAAATCCCCCTTGTTTTCTGCTTCGTCTGCAAATTGTAACGCTTTCACGTTGATAGTAAAGCTTACTGTATTATTACCCGCCTTCTTCAATGACCTAAATTAACCCTAACATTAATTATACTGCGTTACCAAAACGAACGAACAGATGGACTAAAGGGATAAAAAGAGAAGGGAGAGGCAGAAAGCCGAACACTAAACCCGCTTCGCGCGATACACAATTACTACCATCACGCGTGTAAGTCTACATGCACTAATTTTTTTTCAGACGGACAGTGATAAAATACACTACCCTTTCCCAGAGTTAGGTTTATAAATCATAACAGACTCTTATTAGAAAAGACAACATTATATGGGTTTACGTTTGAACACATAACAGTACCCAGACAGCACATCTTCTAAACAGGAGATAGAAGAAATTGCATATTTTGAACGCAGCCACGTAGCTCCTTTAAATTAGTATTTTTGGGTTCCTTAGGGTTTGCTGACAAATAATATGTAAAACGTTACGCAAATAGTCCAGGAATTAATAAATTATACCCAAAATAAAATATTGGGGGTGCCTGACAGCATAAAATCATTTCTGCTCATAAAATTTTTTTTATAACGTGTTTGAAAAAACCTTACGTTACATAAATAGCCTACCATGTAAACTCCAAATTGATTGGAGCGCAACAAATGAAAGCCTAACCACGATTGGTCGGGCTATAAATACTATCTTGGTTGTTGGGGGAGACGGGAAAAGATAACATTTTTTCAAACACTTGTCGAAACGTGGCTCATTGGCCAGTCTCGCTGATATACACACTTGGGAGCGTTAGTTCGAGACCACTAATTCAAATAAGCTTGATAAAGCGACAGTACGTTGAAGCCAGCTCACATTTTTGCTAAAATAAAAGCCTGGAACATAGGCAGAACGGAATTTGTGCCAGTTTGTGCCAGAATTCATTGCTAATCAACGTATCTGTGTTTATTTCCATGAAATTGTGGTAAGCTTGAACCATTCAGTATCTTTTAATGAAAAATTGATGTGAATTGTTGATTTATGCCTGTATATATATGTGTAGTTCAGTGGCAAACGTGAGGTAAAGCCTATAATGCTCCAGCCTGAACAGAGGGTGTCGGAGAGAAGTAAAACGGCATGGAATGGCCAAGTAGTACACTGACACCTGGATGATGGACTAGAAAGAAATAATGCTGGAAGTGCAGAGGCGTAGTAACCATTAAGAAGGGTAATACTGGAATAAAGTATTTCAAATGAAGCTGACTGTTGGCCTAACGCTCTGAACGCAATGTTTGTGCTGTATTGTGATCAGTGTAAAAGAGAATATAAATTAGTTATGAAGTAGAAGGTACATCCTTCTTGATTTCAGGGACAGTGGTCTTGATGGTAGTGAGCAGCACCTGGTCAGAGATTTGCTGAATCCAGAGTCGGACAGCATACTCCTTGGTCTTTTTAGCTATCAGTGAGGTGTCTCCTGAGCCCAGAGGAGAATTCGAGCAGAGGAGTCCTTTCCTGCCGCCATCACTAAAGATAAGCAGAGTTGGCCAGCTGAGCTCAACATTATGTCCCCTCATCTTGAACTGATTTTTTAAAATTAACATTAAGAGGGGAATTTACTTGTCTTAAAATCAGGAACTGTGAACATCTACAATAATGGTCCCTAAAGACAAACTATTGAAGTCATGATGACAAATACCAACAGAGCTTGAACAAAACAAAACCAGTATTACCTCATTTTACCACTACACAATTGACACACATAGAACATTGGTAATAATATATGTCACTACAATATTCATATTAAATACATTCTGTACATAACTTGTAATTTAAATTGATTGTGATTCCTGGTTCCCTTGTAGTTGAATCAGGACACATATTCATTCATGCCAGTAATGAATACATATTGTTATTTGAAACGTTACTAGTGACTTCTTTAAGATATTCTCATAGAGTGTTATATGTATGTGAGTGTCACAGTGTTGTTAAGAGTAGTGGATTAAATTAAATTGTTTATCTGTCTGTTGTTGTGACTTACACTTCACCATACACATACCCTAGACACATAACGTAGCATCACACTATTCCAGAATAATTCTGACTGAGATATATAGATATGTGGTAGCAAGTAAGGTTATATATATATATACTACTCTTATTAGATATATATATATACCTTCACAGCTGATCTCAGTCAGTACACTAAGTCCCTTATAAGTATTTATAACTTCCCACTTCACCACATATATTGGGGTCTCGCTCTTGGGATTTTGAATCTTTAACTATTAAAAATATTGGGGATAATTCACTTCAGGGAATATAAGAATTAAAAGGTATCCTTGGGTGGAATTAAATAAGGTTGAGCTCACGGTGCCTGTGTTGTCCATTAGAGATTGAATTGTTGGTTAGACATTGTATTAAGTTACCTGATAGACAATGGCGGACCTGGCCAAATTTCGATCTGCTGCGGTTCAGACTGCAAAAGAGTTAGGATTAGATGGGCAAGTTATGGTTGCCTATGTTACTACGGAATGTGACAAATTTATTGAACGCGAAGAAAGAAGGTTTGAAGCCGAAAGAAGGTTAGAGGCTGAAAGGGAAATTAAGAAGTTACAATTTGAAGCTGAGGCTGAGACTAAGAGGTTGCAGATTGAAGCTGAGGCTGAGACTAAGAGGTTGCAGATTGAGGCTGAGGCTAAGAAATTGGAAGCAGAAAGAGAAGACAAAAGATTAGCAGCAGAAGAGAAGAAATTAGCTGCAGAAAGGGAAGCCGAGGAAAGAAGACAAGCTGCAGAAGAAAGAAGATTGACTGCAGAGAGGGAAGCAGAAAAGGAGGAGAAAAGATTACAAAGGGAACATGAATTACGACTAAGGGAGTTTGAGTTTCAAGGCCATGCTCCTGAAAATGGTGCCAGTCCCTTTGCCTCTGATGCTACGGTTACTCAAGGAGCCTCAATCTCAGCTATGAATTTTCATTTAGATCATTTTGTTGAGAAAGACGATGATATTGAGAGCTATATAAATAGGTACGAACTATTAGCTACCACGTATGGGTTGGAGAGAGAAAGGTGGAGCTTAAAGTTATCTCAGGGACTTCGTGGGGCAGCTTATGAAGTTTTTGCAAAAATGAGCAGAGGTGATCAGGAAAATTATGACATGCTAAAGCAGGCTCTTTTGTTAAGGTATGAAAAGAATGCAGAGTTTTACAGGAAAAAATTTAGGAATGCTAAACTACTGTCAGGTGAAACCTATCACCAGTTCTCTGCACGAATAGAGACATACTTGGAGAAATGGACTTCTCTGGGGAAAACCCAAGATCTTAAGGAAATGGTCCTTATAGAGCAATTAAGAGAGTCCATGGCTCCAGACCTGAGAAAGTTTCTCATGGAACAAGGTGCAGAGAGGCTGGGTGAGTTGCTAAATGTTGCTGAAAGGTATCAAGCAGCTCAAGCAGAGGTAACAGGTAATAAAAAGAAACAGGTGGACAACTTTAGGGCACCACAGAACTTTAATAAATTTGATCCTAAGGATCAAAATAAAGGTAAGCACCAATTTGATAGGCCACGGTATGACAATAAAAATAAATTCCCACAATTCGATGAAAGGAAATATGATGAAAGAAAATCTTTCAACCAAGGAAAAAGGTGGTGTAAGAATTGTCAGATGGACAATCATGACACTGACCGTTGCAGAAGGAAACCTGTGTATATGGCAACCCTTCAGGTCAGGTCGACCTCAAGACAGGAGGAGGATATTATGTTAGATACCACTCCAGAAGAGATGAGGAAGGCACAGGCTGGGGATAAAACACTCAAGCCTTGTTTCAGAAAATTGTCAACTTGTCATACAACTCCAGGCAAGGGAGATTTTTACATGAAAAACAAGTTGATGTATAGGAAGACTGGAACTAGATCCCATGGTCACGGACAGCTGGTTCTTCCAAAAAGATACAGGACAGAATTAATAAGGAGCCTACATGTGAAACCAGATGGGGACCATGAGAAAATAGGTACCATCATTCAAAAGGTGGCTCACAATTATTATTGGCCCAAAGCAAGATGGGACATTGAGAATTTTGTAGAAAGGTGTAGCATAGCACATGAGGGAACACCCACAAGTGGGAACATGGATCAGGACCTGGACACGCCCCGGGGCAAAATTAGGCCTGATAATAAAAGAAAAATAGATTTGATAAAGTGGACCAAATGGAATGGGAAGCCCCTTTTCACGGACAAGCTTCACTTAACTGTTTTACAATGGCCACTATGCGGAGAGTGCAAAAAGATGTCTTACCCCAGGATAAGCCGAAAATCCCTCAATCGGACTTAAACAAACTGGAGGAAGAAGATGTAGAGAGGAAATCTCTCATCAAGAATTTTAAGAGGGGAGAAAGCCCCAAAAGAAAAATTGGTAGCGGTCGTTTTGTGAATGATAATTCTGGGAGGAAAAATCATCACTATAAAGCTTCAAGTGGAAGAGACCATACCGGTGCATGGACAAATAGGTCCACACAATTAAAGGTCCATATGTAGCTTTGTTAAGAACGTGGACTGATGAAAAGGCAGAGGAAAACATTACATCTTCATACCAGTATGTGAATGAGCTGACCACTCGGTTAAAAACTGGCTGGAAACTTGCCAATGAAAATTTGAAACAAGCCAGGAAGAAACATGCTGCCTATTATAACAGGAAGGCGAAAGACAGAAATTTGGCTGTGGGAGAGAAGGTACTGCTTCTTTTGCCCGGGAGTCAGAATAAGTTACAAATTGGATGGCAGGGTCCATATACAGTTCTAGAGAAGGTGTCTAGAACAAATTATAAGATAGATAAGAAGGGGAAAGAAAAAATCTATCATGTGAATCTCCTGAAGAAATATTTGGAAAGAGAACATCAGGAAGAGACACACTTGTTGACCTTGTCCATCGCCATGGAGATGAAAAAGGAACCACTTTCATCATTTGAATATCCATTACACCCCTGTGAGACAGCAGCACAGGTGAAAATCAGTACACATTTAACGAAAACTCAGAAAGAGAGAGTGCAACAGGTTCTAAATAATCATGCAGAGGTGTTAACAGACCGACCAGGGCATACAAACCTATTGGAATATGATATGAAATTAATAGACTCCACACCTGTCTGTATGAAACCATATTCGATTCCGTTTGCTAAGGAAAAAGCTTTGAAGGAAGAGATAGACTATCTGTTGAAGGAAGGAATTATTTCGCACAGTGAGTCTTCGTATAGTTCCGGTGTTGTACTTTTAAGGAAGCCCTCTGGAGAACATAGACTCTGTATAGATTACAGGAGACTGAATGCTATTACAGAAGGACAGGTGGATCCATTGCCGGATACAAATCAGCTGTTTGCCAGACTAAATAAAGCTAAATATTTCTCAAAAGTGGATCTGAGTAAAGGATACTATCAGATTCCAGTAAAGCCTGAGGTTAGACCATACCTAGCTTTTAGTACCTCAGAAGGACACTATGAGTTTAATAGATTGCCATTTGGATTGAAGAATGCGCCTAGTGTCTTCTCTAGAATGATGAGAAAATTATTGGATCCTCTGAATAATCCCTGTATAACAAATTTTATGGATGATATCCTTATAGCAACAGAAACATTTGAGGAACACATTGACTCTCTGAACATGCTGTTTGATCGACTTAGGGAGGCAAATTTAACAGCCCGACCAACCAAATGTTGCGTTGGATGTAAAGAATTGGAATTTTTGGGACACACAGTTTATCAGGGAAACATGACCCCTGACCCAAAGAATTTAGAGAAACTACAGAAAGCCCCGAGACCACAAACCAAGAAGGACGTGAGATCCTTTGTCTCATTATGTGGTTTCTACCAGAAGTATATCAAAAACTTTAATTCCATATGTGCACCTTTAACGGAATTGACACGTAAAGGACTTCCAGATCGCATTACATGGACACCACAATGTGAAATGACTTACCAAGAATTGAAGGAAAAGCTCACAAGTAAACCCATTTTGAAAATTACCTGACTTAAGTCAAGAATTCATAGTAAGGACGGATGCAAGTAATATTGGGCTAGGTGCAACTTTACTACAGAAATCAGATGCATTGGATGGGGAATTAAGCCCAGTGGCATATGCTAGCAGAAAGTTGAATAAAGCTGAAATCAACTACTCAACTAGCGAAAAAGAATGTCTTGCAGTAATATGGGCAATAAAGAAATTCAATATTTATCTATATGGGAAGGCATTTAAGTTGCAAACTGACCACAAACCTTTATCGTTTTTAGCACAGGCTAAGCATGAGAACTCTAGGTTACTCCGATGGTCTTTGCTTCTGGCTCCATATAATTTTAGCATTGAATATATATCTGGAAAAACAAATCTGGGAGCGGATTTTTTAAGCCGCCATCCGTGTGATGAGAATCACCGTAAACCCCAGAAATAATAATAAATTTCTCTATGTGTATATAGAATAAAGGACTGACATATAATGTCTGTTTTAAGAGGGGAAAAGTGTCATGAAATATTCTAATCCACATATATAAATTATTAGGTAAATATGAAGCCTAACAAATAAAATTAATAAAGAGAAGAGCAATGGTAAAATGACAGTGCTGTCCCAAAGAATGTACTCGAAATCCCCCTTGTTTTCTGCTTCGTCTGCAAATTGTAACGCTTTCACGTTGATAGTAAAGCTTACTGTATTATTACCCGCCTTCTTCAATGAAACGTGTGCTGTATTTCTTGGAAAAGCATTGAGACGTACTGCGTAATGACCTAAATTAACCCTAACATTAATTATACTGCGTTACCAAAACGAACGAACAGATGGACTAAAGGGATAAAAAGAGAAGGGAGAGGCAGAAAGCCGAACACTAAACCCGCTTCGCGCGATACACAATTACTACCATCACGCGTGTAAGTCTACATGCACTAATTTTTTTTCAGACGGACAGTGATAAAATACACTACCCTTTCCCAGAGTTAGGTTTATAAATCATAACAGACTCTTATTAGAAAAGACAACATTATATGGGTTTACGTTTGAACACATAACAGTACCCAGACAGCACATCTTCTAAACAGGAGATAGAAGAAATTGCATATTTTGAACGCAGCCACGTAGCTCCTTTAAATTAGTATTTTTGGGTTCCTTAGGGTTTGCTGACAAATAATATGTAAAACGTTACGCAAATAGTCCAGGAATTAATAAATTATACCCAAAATAAAATATTGGGGGTGCCTGACAGCATAAAATCATTTCTGCTCATAAAATTTTTTTTATAACGTGTTTGAAAAAACCTTACGTTACATAAATAGCCTACCATGTAAACTCCAAATTGATTGGAGCGCAACAAATGAAAGCCTAACCACGATTGGTCGGGCTATAAATACTATCTTGGTTGTTGGGGGAGACGGGAAAAGATAACATTTTTTTCAAACACTTGTCGAAACGTGGCTCATTGGCCAGTCTCGCTGATATACACACTTGGGAGCGTTAGTTCGAGACCACTAATTCAAATAAGCTTGATAAAGCGACAGTACGTTGAAGCCAGCTCACATTTTTGCTAAAATAAAAGCCTGGAACATAGGCAGAACGGAATTTGTGCCAGTTTGTGCCAGAATTCATTGCTAATCAACGTATCTGTGTTTATTTCCATGAAATTGTGGTAAGCTTGAACCATTCAGTATCTTTTAATGAAAAATTGAATGTGAATTGTTGATTTATGCCTGTATATATATGTGTAGTTCAGTGGCAAACGTGAGGTAAAGCCTATAATGCTCCAGCCTGAACAGAGGGTGTCGGAGAGAAGTAAAACGGCATGGAATGGCCAAGTAGTACACTGACACCTGGATGATGGACTAGAAAGAAATAATGCTGGAAGTGCAGAGGCGTAGTAACCATTAAGAAGGGTAATACTGGAATAAAGTATTTCAAATGAAGCTGACTGTTGGCCTAACGCTCTGAACGCAATGTTTGTGCTGTATTGTGATCAGTGTAAAAGAGAATATAAATTAGTTATGAAGTAGAAGGTACATCCTTCTTGATTTCAGGGACAGTGGTCTTGATGGTAGTGAGCAGCACCTGGTCAGAGATTTGCTGAATCCAGAGTCGGACAGCATACTCCTTGGTCTTTTTAGCTATCAGTGAGGTGTCTCCTGAGCCCAGAGGAGAATTCGAGCAGAGGAGTCCTTTCCTGCCGCCATCACTAAAGATAAGCAGAGTTGGCCAGCTGAGCTCAACATTATGTCCCCTCATCTTGAACTGATTTTTTAAAATTAACATTAAGAGGGGAATTTACTTGTCTTAAAATCAGGAACTGTGAACATCTACAATAATGGTCCCTAAAGACAAACTATTGAAGTCATGATGACAAATACCAACAGAGCTTGAACAAAACAAAACCAGTATTACCTCATTTTACCACTACACAATTGACACACATAGAACATTGGTAATAATATATGTCACTACAATATTCATATTAAATACATTCTGTACATAACTTGTAATTTAAATTGATTGTGATTCCTGGTTCCCTTGTAGTTGAATCAGGACACATATTCATTCATGCCAGTAATGAATACATATTGTTATTTGAAACGTTACTAGTGACTTCTTTAAGATATTCTCATAGAGTGTTATATGTATGTGAGTGTCACAGTGTTGTTAAGAGTAGTGGATTAAATTAAATTGTTTATCTGTCTGTTGTTGTGACTTACACTTCACCATACACATACCCTAGACACATAACGTAGCATCACACTATTCCAGAATAATTCTGACTGAGATATATAGATATGTGGTAGCAAGTAAGGTTATATATATAATATACTACTCTTATTAGATATATATATATACCTTCACAGCTGATCTCAGTCAGTACACTAAGTCCCTTATAAGTATTTATAACTTCCCACTTCACCACATATAAGAATTAAAAGGTATCCTTGGGTGGAATTAAATAAGGTTGAGCTCACGGTGCCTGTGTTGTCCATTAGAGATTGAATTGTTGGTTAGACATTGTATTAAGTTACCTGATAGACAATGGCGGACCTGGCCAAATTTCGATCTGCTGCGGTTCAGACTGCAAAAGAGTTAGGATTAGATGGGCAAGTTATGGTTGCCTATGTTACTACGGAATGTGACAAATTTATTGAACGCGAAGAAAGAAGGTTTGAAGCCGAAAGAAGGTTAGAGGCTGAAAGGGAAATTAAGAAGTTACAATTTGAAGCTGAGGCTGAGACTAAGAGGTTGCAGATTGAAGCTGAGGCTGAGACTAAGAGGTTGCAGATTGAGGCTGAGGCTAAGAAATTGGAAGCAGAAAGAGAAGACAAAAGATTAGCAGCAGAAGAGAAGAAATTAGCTGCAGAAAGGGAAGCCGAGGAAAGAAGACAAGCTGCAGAAGAAAGAAGATTGACTGCAGAGAGGGAAGCAGAAAAGGAGGAGAAAAGATTACAAAGGGAACATGAATTACGACTAAGGGAGTTTGAGTTTCAAGGCCATGCTCCTGAAAATGGTGCCAGTCCCTTTGCCTCTGATGCTACGGTTACTCAAGGAGCCTCAATCTCAGCTATGAATTTTCATTTAGATCATTTTGTTGAGAAAGACGATGATATTGAGAGCTATATAAATAGGTACGAACTATTAGCTACCACGTATGGGTTGGAGAGAGAAAGGTGGAGCTTAAAGTTATCTCAGGGACTTCGTGGGGCAGCTTATGAAGTTTTTGCAAAAATGAGCAGAGGTGATCAGGAAAATTATGACATGCTAAAGCAGGCTCTTTTGTTAAGGTATGAAAAGAATGCAGAGTTTTACAGGAAAAAATTTAGGAATGCTAAACTACTGTCAGGTGAAACCTATCACCAGTTCTCTGCACGAATAGAGACATACTTGGAGAAATGGACTTCTCTGGGGAAAACCCAAGATCTTAAGGAAATGGTCCTTATAGAGCAACTAAGAGAGTCCATGGCTCCAGACCTGAGAAAGTTTCTCATGGAACAAGGTGCAGAGAGGCTGGGTGAGTTGCTAAATGTTGCTGAAAGGTATCAAGCAGCTCAAGCAGAGGTAACAGGTAATAAAAAGAAACAGGTGGATAACTTTAGGGCACCACAGAACTTTAATAAATTTGATCCTAAGGATCAAAATAAAGGTAAGCACCAATTTGATAGGCCACGGTATGAAAATAAAAATAAAGTCCCACAATTCGATGAAAGGAAATATAATGAAAGAAAATCTTTCAACCAAGGAAAAAGGTGGTGTAAGAATTGTCAGATGGACAATCATGACACTGACCGTTGCAGAAGGAAACCTGTGTATATGGCAACCCTTCAGGTCAGGTCGACCTCAAGACAGGAGGAGGATATTATGTTAGATACCACTCCAGAAGAGATGAGGAAGGCACAGGCTGGGGATAAAACACTCAAGCCTTGTTTCAGAAAATTGTCAACTTGTCATACAACTCCAGGCAAGGGAGATTTTTATATGAAAAACAAGTTGATGTATAGGAAGACTGGAACTAGATCCCATGGTCACGGACAGCTGGTTCTTCCAAAAAGATACAGGACAGAATTAATAAGGAGCCTACATGTGAAACCAGATGGGGACCATGAGAAAATAGGTACCATCATTCAAAAGGTGGCTCACAATTATTATTGGCCCAAAGCAAGATGGGACATTGAGAATTTTGTAGAAAGGTGTAGCATAGCACATGAGGGAACACCCACAAGTGGGAACATTGATCAGGACCTGGACACGCCCCGGAGTCTTAAAATGTGAGGTCCCTAAATGATTACCAACAGAGGCTTGAACAATTTACTACAAGAAGCTATATGCGATCACAGAATCTCAGGTGGACCCATTACCTGACACTAACCAGCTGTTCTCTACACTAAGTAAGGCTAGGTATTTATCGAAGGTAGATCTAAGCAAGGGATACTACCAAATACCAGTGAAACCAGAAGTTAGGAAAATGCTGGCATTTAGTACATCAGACGGACACTACGAGTTTAATGTACTACCCTTTGGGCTGAAAAATGCTCCAAGTATCTTTTCAAGAATGATGAGGAAATTGTTGGAACCTCTACAAAATCCCCATATCACTAACTTTATGGATGACATTCTTGTTGCTACAAACACATTTGAAGAGCATATAGTAGCGCTCTCCATGTTGTTTGACAGACTGAGAGCCACTGGATTGACTGCACGTCCAACCAAGTGCTATATCGGTTGTAAGGAGTTGGAATTCCTAGGTCACACTATTTCTACAGGTCATATGTCTCCTGACCCAAAGAATATAGAGAAGTTAAAGAAGGCACTCAGACCTCAAACGAAGAAAGATGTGAGATCATTCGTGTCATTATGTGGGTTCTATCAGAAGTACATACCCCACTTTAACTCTCTGTGTGCACCCTTAACTAACTTAACGAAGAAAGGACAGCCTGACAAAATCCAATGGAATGCTGATTGTGAAAAAGCTTACAAAGAGCTAAAACCAAAACTCACCAGCAAACCAATCCTTATGCTACCCGATATCACACAGGAATTTGTATTAAGGACGGACGCTAGCAGTATAGGTATTGGTGCAACTCTCTTGCAGAAATTAAAAGCCCAGCCGGAGGAACTTTTACCAGTCGCCTACGCCAGTAGGAAGCTGAATGCAGCTGAGTTGCATTACTCGACCATAGAGAAAGAATGTTTGGCTCTTATTTGGTCCATCGACAAATTTTCACCTTACCTGTATGGGACACACTTCATTGTCCAAAGCGATCATCAGCCTTTAACTTTCTTGGCTGCATCTAAAAAGTTAAATTCGAGATTGTTAAGGTGGAGTCTGCTTCTGGCGCCGTATTCCTTTACCGTGAATTACATTCCGGGAAGAGACAATGTAGGAGCGGATTTTTTAAGTCGACACCCTATTACTCTGGAAGGACAGACGCAAAATGATTAACTACAGCAGGTGTTTACACTTCAGCTATGACAGGTCACAGCTAAGAAAGGATGGGGCTATGTCGTGGAACGAGTTGTGTAAACACACTACTTTGTTAAATCCCTATGTCGAGAGCCCAGCCAATCAACGCACAGTTGCTGAGCCGGAATAAATTACAAGAAGTTACGCCAGGAAAAAACTTAAGCCCTGTTTTTTTCGGATGTGGGTCGTGGCCATCTTGTTCACGCAAGATGGCGGAAGAAAACTGAATAAAATTAGGCTGTACGAGCAAAAGACGAAACTGCAGGAAACCAATCAGCTTGCTCCGCCAGGAACCAACCAAACGCTTTCCTTTACCAATAGAAGTTATTTTACCTGCCTATATAATCGTGCGAGATTTTATGCTAAACACGCAACCCCGAACACGAAGCCAGAGACGACCGACTGAATAGAGGAGCTGTCAGCTTTGATTTATAGCTTACCTGCGGGCATCGACCTGCAGCCTGCTTCGCTAAGTCGAGTCAAAAACTGGCCTGTGTGAATCTTATAGGGTAAATATATTTACGATAACCTTTAGGAAAATAGGCCTTCAGCAGGTATATAATGTTGGTATTTGTTGTGTGTCATTATACTACCTACACCTGTATATATTTTATATAAATTGTTTCAATATGAACGTATCAGGTTACTGATTGTATCTTAAGGGTATTAGGTATAATGATTTTATTTCCTAACCTTGTTAGGACTCAATCTATTGTCTCCTATAACTCAATCTATTGTCTCCTATAACTCAATCTATTGTCTCCTATAACTTCAGTGTTATCTCAGATAAAACCAACTGAAATATAACCAAAACAGTCCTTGTTAGGACTCAATCTATTGTCTCATCTAACTCCAATCTATTGTCCCATATAACTCCCACCTGATATATCACCAAACAGTCCTCGTCTCATATACTCCTATCATAAGAACATAACAATATTGTTAGGATATATGTTACCAGCTAGTATAGCACTTGTCAGAGAGGGCCTGGTATATTATAGGGGAAAGAAAATGGTTGTATCACACCTAGGTGTACATATTATGGGATGTATTCATGAATTGAATGTATTCATGTATTGAATTTATATTATTGAATGTATTCATGTATTGAATTTATATTATTGAATGTATCCATGTATTAGTTTATCAGAAAGAATGTTTTGCAAGTAGACACCTGTCTTGTCTCGCTATTGCTAAATCATACTGAGCCATGTTGTCATTCATCCTACATGCAGACACTGAGACACGCTCATATCATATACAATAGAAATAGGTGGGCTTGAGGACAGAAATTAGCCCCTATTTTTCCTTGTTACAGGTTTTATTCGTGTCATAAAAACTGAGATCGTGGGTCGTCAGTCCAGCTGCCTGGAACTCCGCAGGAGCATAGAGATTGCACAGAATCTACATCTTTAGTCCCCCTCAGTCTTGTGTGGGCTACAGGAACGATCTTCAGCCGGTTTTGTGTCAACCAAACCAAGAACTTCTAAGAGATGAGTACACATTAGTACCATTTCTGTCAGCATTGTGAGCAAAAATTAGTGTCAGTGACGAGAAAGTGATTTAGCGTAGAAAGAGACAATAATAACAGCATAGCTGATAAATGTTATATACTTAATTAACAGCACAGCTGATACATTTACTATAAGTGATTAACAGCACAGCTGATATAAATTTGTTTCCTATAATTGGAAGACTTGTAATATATATATATATATATATATAAATATATGTGAATCATATGTAAACTTACAAATCCATTACATTCCATTTTTCAACATTCACCCTTCAGCACAAGAGTAGATAGTGTATATACTAAATAAATAATAAGGAAATTGTATTTGAACGACTTGTACACATTAGTACCATTTCTGTCAGCATTGTGAGCAAAAATTAGTGTCAGTGACGAGAAAGTGATTTAGCGTAGAAAGAGACAATAATAACAGCATAGCTGATAAATGTTATATACTTAATTAACAGCACAGCTGATACATTTACTATAAGTGATTAACAGCACAGCTGATATAAATTTGTTTCCTATAATTGGAAGACTTGTAATATATATATATATATATATATGTGAATCATATGTAAACTTACAATTCCATTACATTCCATTCTTCAACATTCACCCTTCAGCACAAGAGTAGATAGTGTATATACTAAATAAATAATAAGGAAATTGTATTTGAACGACTTGTCAAATTTTTTAAAAATTGTTAAGTGAAATCTGTTTCCTTGTTTTTTTAATATCACAGTTAGTTACACAGCGGAGGTGGCACTTTATGTCGGTCTCCTCTCTACTATTGTTTCGAGATCAGATCATTCACAGCCGTAACTAATTTGTGATACCAGTAGTTCTCTCAGACACTGGGACTTCACCATTTTCTGCAGAAATTCTATTTCTGTAATTGTCAGTACTATACTGATCTTAGAGCCAAATAAAACCTCACGCCACAGGGATACTCACGTAAAATCAATGTCAGGTTAGACATTAATAATAACCTGAGATTTCGCCTCGAGTATTAGCGGGCGTACAAAAAAAAACCGTCTAATGACATCCTTGTCAAAATCATCAATTTTTTTTATTCCGTCCTTGCTTAACTGCAGCCTTAACTGGTTCTTGGATGTCGTGGTATAAACAACCCATCTTAGCCTCTCTGCGAAAATGCCTGTACAATATAACAGTTATCTTCTGCAAAGTGATAAATTTGCATTTCAGATTCATTGCGCTTTTCATAATTATGCAGTTTAGTTTATTAATATATTATACGCTGGTGTCGTTTTGTTTCGTTGCAGCCAACTAATTGCAATTAGCATACGCCGCTGAAATAATTACTCGCGACTGTGTACAATAGGTGCGCACTCGTGCGAATATGTAGTCACTACACTAATTCAAACAAACAAAAAATATTGAATAGCACATTTCATCACTTGAGCTGTGCTGAAACAAAAATTAAGTGCGCAATTTTTGAACGGATGTTGTAACTTTCCTGTAGAACTACTAAAAATTAACCCCGAAACGGTAAGAGTTTTTTATATAAGTTAAAGAAGAAAATTCGAACATGACATGAGTTTTGTAAGGGCAAAAAAATACATTAATAACTGCATTGATATCAGTAGGGCACGTAGCAAATTTCAATAACATCCGTCAAGGGGTTGCAAAGTTACTTTTGCGACCCAATCGATACATTAAGATTTTTCTTATAAAATAAGTCAGAGGTTGGTAAACTTTTTTAGAGTTGGTCAGGGAGGTAAATAATTTACGTCTCGCGGGCCAAGTGGAAATGGTAAAATCAAGGATATTTACAAGATCAGGTTAAAATAACATCTGCACTAATTTATTTATTATCAGAATACATGCATTGCAGAATATTATTACATAGATTGGGGGGGGGGGGGGGGGGGGAATTTATTGAGAGGCACTGAGTTTAAATTACGTTAACTGACTACATAGTTTTGAAAAAGGCAATGATGTGACGTTACATGAAATTAGTTAATAATTTAAAAGGTTGATATATCGTTGGCTGGCCAGAAATAATAAAACAGCGGGTCATATTCAGCCCGAGAGCCGTAGTTTGCCGACCCCAAGCTAACTGAAACGTAACCAACAATTACATATTCAAAACTACTATTTCGGGAAAAGACGCACATTGCACAGTGAAAGCTATATTGAAGACCTAATGAAATAACTCACAGGCCTTGCATTTTTTTTAAATAGTGCAATATTCACATTATACAGATTTCCTCGCACACGTATAATGATGGATAAGAAAAGTCATAAAAACTGAAAAGAAAACATGTTCATGAAATTAAAAATAAGTCATTAAAATCTTCTTGGATCCTTAGCCCATGACTGACAAAGCAGTCAGTGACCATCGCGCATAGTGGCTTCTTGTAGAAGCAGCAACAAACTGTCTCGCAACGGCTGTCCATAGCACAGCAGTTCGTGTGTATTGGCACCGAGTAAGTATATTAAAATGGTATGACAAAATCACAAATGGGAAATAATAGGAAAAAACCAGACAAACACCAATTAAACAGGATATGAGGGAAAGGCTCTGGCATGAAATTGTTGAAAGTATATGCTCCATATATCTGCGTAAGGAAAATTCTCCGAATCTTTTGGCCGAATACCAAGAACTGCTTACTCGGAGCAATCAAGAGGACTTTGTACACCATCATAGCTGGCAGACGCTGCAGTTGGGTTGGTCACTGTAGTGGTTTTTGATGTTATTGTATGGTTGTTATGTTACCTAGTGTACTGGATGAGGTCAGCTGTGAAGGCTCCTGAGATAAAAGTTTATGTGAGTTACAGAAGGCCTTTCTGCTACCACTTACGACCTCAAACAGACCTATTCTACTATTATGAATGTTAGCTACGTTAAAAGTCTAGGGTACTGAAATGTAATGTGTAGGTAATAAAATACACAGACACACACATGTAAATAATAAGTCTAATAATAATAATAAACTCTATGATAAACTGAACTAACACTGGCTGTTATAGTTTAAGTTTGAAAATTTTTTTAATTTATTAGTCCTGAACCAATTGTTTCTTTTGGTCAGAACATATGAAACAATATGTATTCATCAATAAAGTGCATAAATATATTGCATAATCAAATGAAATTTTTGTACATAGGTATATTCTTACATTGGTTAATATTAATAATATCTACAATGTCTTGGGAAAAACTAGCACTGGATGTTTAGTTGGGGTGGCGTCATCATGCCCAATCTATGATTATAAAGTTCCTTGTCCTTGACATATGGACTAATATTAGTGTTTATACAACAAGATTTTATTTCTTTAATGATGGTGGACACAGTTGATGAATCTCCAGCAGGCCAAGTTTGCACTTAACTGGCCTGTGACGATGTAGTACAGAATTCTTGTGGCCCACTCCTCTCAGTAGCTGGAGTAAAATGTTAGGCTGCACAGGCATCCGCTCTTGTACTTCTACAAAAGCATCTGGCACAAGCGTAGTGCCAGATCAGAAACTCTGAAACCAAAATTTGTGCCATGTGTCAACACTCTGTTTACTGCGCCACTCTTACACACAACACACAGCAAAACAACATTACACAGATTGGGTCAGATCTCTCTGACCAACTTAGCACATCTCACCCAGTTGTTATCAAATAGTACCAGTTTCCCAAGACTGCATTGCATCCGAAATATGTTCAATAGTTTCCTCTTCCATTCAATAAGGTGGGTGATATGTTCCCACTGATCTCAATTATAGATCCGCCTCCCATAGTCTTAGATAGGTTTTCATATATTATTTGGTTGTCTCTAGGCCCTGGACTGCTGCTGGGGACCTAGAGTAAGCACTCACTTGTCGTAATCATTTTTCATGATATGGCAGTATCAATCACTCAAAATATTAAAATAAACAAGATAAATGCTTTTTCCCTTACCACAATTCAGAATTGAGAACACAGTTACGTAGTACTAGCAAAACTCAGCTGAGCTGCTGGCTAGATTAGGGTGTCCCACTGATTTTTATTTAATAATTCCTGGAAATCACCTCTAGCAGTAACGAACTGTGTCAATGGACAGTCTTCTATCAAATGGCACAAGCGTGCGTCTCTTTTTCAATAATATAAATGCTTGTGTCCAATCAGCGGACTTCCCCTCTAACTTTTCAAATATTTAAAATATAAATGTCCAATTTCAGTCCAGTCTCAGCCTAGTGTGTAGTATTTGTCTGTCGGTCTGTCCGTCCCAACTTGGTTTTTCACAAAATTACCCTTGTTTTTTGGACGAAACTACAACAAACAAAAAACTACACAAATCTGCCCCACTTACTTATACGATTTCTATGCTAAGTTATTTTTAGCTACTATCCTCCGACTTTGCCCCTAGTTCATTCGCAGTTTGATTTTTGCATTTTTAGGCTCAAGGACGCCAAAATGTAACTTTAGTGAAAATATGCACAAAAAACTGTTCGCTAGTCTGTATGGAACAATACGGTCTTTCGTCAATATCTTCCGTGTTATCTGTCCGTCTGTGTAATTAAAAGTATATTATTTCTCTGCTCAAGATGGGCTATCAAACTAGCTAGGTTTTATTTTCATAACTTTATTATTAAAGACAACCCTACTTTTCTCAAGGTTAGTTTTGAAATTTGTTTTTTGAACCTTCGTCCACGGCGTTTGCCGCTATATTCAAATTAAAACGACCAATTACGGTAAAACGTCTAAGATACGTCTGTTTCGAATAAGAGCTAAGGTCGCTTTTTGTCCATTTCCTTACATTGTGTCAACTAGTGGCGTAATTTTTCCTTTAAACTACAAATTGCGTCTTTTTGCATTTAGATTCAAACACGTGTTCAGACCGTCATAATTTTTTTTTCTTTTATCTCCGTTTCTACCCCGTCTAAAAGGATATGTCGTTTGTCTGCATGTTCCAACTAGTTAGTTTTAATGGCGTTAGACAGCGCTGGCGTAGGTGAAGAAGCCTCGGCATATCTTGCCTATATTTTTATCCCTACGTGTTATTTTACCCGTTATCTTTATAATTGGAGATATTTTAACGTTGTATCACTGTATTTTCACCACAGTCACGTCCTCAGAAGAGACCCTGATTCCATCACAAGAACAGCTATGCTATGGACCCTTGAAGGTAAACGAAAGATAGGCCGACGGAAAACAACTTGGCGGAGAATTGTGGAGGCCGAGATGCAAAGAATGAACCAGAGCTGGGGCACTGCACAAAGGATGGCCACCGACTGAGCAAAGTGGAAGCAGTTTGTTGCTGCCCTATAAGACGCCACAAGGCGTGATGGCCACTGACCGCTTTGACAGGATCAAAGAAGAAGAAGATATACTCCATATGTGGCAGAATGGCCGGTAATGACATTAATTCCAATAATGTTACAGCGGAAGCCCGTATAATACCCGCCCATAGATGCCCCATCACTTATATCTGCTCCATGAAACCATGAAAACAAGCAACTCGACAGATTGTCATAAGCTTCCATTAATGGAAGCCAGTAGTTGAGTTCAACACAGTGAGAGTACAATGGAACCCGGCGCACTGAATAAAAATGTACTGAAAGGAGAGAGCTGAAAAATTGGCACTGAAGAAGAAAACAAACACCGGACATTAAAAGACACCAAGAAATAAAAGCAGTTAGTTTTTAAAGTGTTACTGTTTTTAAAGTCAAGGTAAATTCTCTGGAAATAAAACCGCAGGATTAAAGGGAACAGGCTATACGACTGTATTCAGCATTAGAAATCGCAACTGTGGGCTAAAATATAATATTTTCATGGACCTAAAATTAAGACAAGCTACATGCAAATCTGCTGATATGTTTAGATAGAAATGATGATGACAAACCGGCAGCTGCTCGTGACATGTTTGTCCGTACTTAAAAATTTGTATTGACATATAACGATAGTGTAATATCAGGGTTGAATGGGTGTCTTATCCATACACTATATACCGGTATAACGGGATGGTTGAGTCCAATTTAATTAATTTTTTTTTTCAAGTGTTATAAGTTGAATTGGCGTTGTACCGAATTTCCTGATTTTGATGTACAGACAAATTCCGCTGATACAGCGCTCCTCAATTATAACTCCTCCACATTTTCGGCGGATTCTTCACTCTTACAGCGCTTTTCGGCCAACCCGCGATCATCACTAGAGTTCTCTGAAATCGGAGTCAGACGCCATCTTGATGTCGATCAGATAGTCTACTCCTGTCATTTGAACGTCCTGCATCTCTCGGTGTTCTCTAACGTTTCAAACATGTTATATTATATACAAATATGGGACCCCAAGATGCAGCAATAGTGAATGCAGTCAGCGACCCATAACTGTACTGCTTGCATCAGGACCAGCGAACCAGAGCTGGTCAAGACCGCACTCCACCTCCACGTGGTGGTCCTGGAAACAGTCTGCAGCAGTGCAGTCTGGCTGAGCGAGTGCGGATCGCAATGGGAAGGCAAACCCGGTCCCTAAAAAATGCCGTGCTGAAGTCGGATGTGTCGACCGAAAGGTGCAGATATCACAGCTTAGGCGTAAACAGACACAACGCAACCACCGTCCTTTTCAGGGCGAACGAAGAAGAAGAAGAAGAAATATACAAATATGAATGTTTAATTAACTTATAAAGCCATCCAAGTCTACTAGTGAGAAAAAGATGAGTCGTAACCCTCTCATTGTTACTGTGATTGTTGATCAGAATCGACGTCACTGCACTCCGGGCAAACGCATAGGTATTCATTCTTGCTCAGCAAATGTCTCTGGGAATGAATGCTAATTGTTGCTTTTGCGTGCTTGTTGTATACACGCCTGATGCATCCGCTCATACGTCCATCTCTGATATTTTTATGTTTAATGCCAAATTACAACAATCTTAACCTCCATGATTCATCGATTTCAGTGTCATTCTCTAATAGGCGATCATTAATCGCCCTCAGTATCTCTTCCTTATCCATATCCAATGTATCTTCTATGAGTGCTCTTGAAGCTAGTCTGTCAGCTCTTTCATTACCGCGTACCCCTGCATGACCAGGACCGTGGATCCACCCCAGCTCCTGAAGATTCTAGGCTTCTATAGAGGTTTTCCATTCATGCCGGAGCCATCCACTTTGGACCTTCTGAAGCATGGATTGTGAGTCTGATACAATAACTGCCCTTGTTAATGAAGTTTCAGACAGCCAACTTAAGGCTGTAGTAGCTGCCTCTACCTCCATTCTCATGCTGGAGGTTTTTATCATGTATGCCACGCTATATTCTGCGATGATTCAGCCCTTTACTCTAGCAGAGAAGCCTCACCCTGATTTCTCACCATGGATCACAGACCCATCAGTGTACACAATGTCATCATCATCCCCAGCATGATCATTTATCCGCTGATCAATTTCCAGCTCTGCCCTCCCATTGGCCCAAGTTCTGCACTCTCTACCAAGGCTGACGATGACTTGCTGGTAGTTCGTCCAGTTCTCATCTGACTTACTCCTCTCTTTCCCATTGAATATATTTTCAATTGTGGTCACCTGTCTAATAGTTACCTCTGCCTGTGCCATCTATAACATCCCCCCTCTGTATTATTGCTCCTTTGATGTCAGCTACGGTCCCATGCAGGGGATGCCTTTTGTCTGTGGCTACTCGGATATAAGCTTTTGCCTGGACCATCGCATATCTGGATCTAATTGATATCAGTCCAAGCACGTGCCGTATCGTCTTACTTTAAACGCAAAGTTAGAAATGATCAAACTAAGTGACTTTATTGCTAAACGACAAAAATGTATGCATGTAAAATGGGGGGCAATCGGCAAAATTAGGGTCCAGCCTCTGACGGCGGTATAATCGATCCTCTTACTCGTAGTACTGGTTCATCCTTGATTGAGTATATAATGGTTTCGCCATGCAAAGAGAATAGTTCAATTTTGTTTTTAATCCCTGCCTCACTCCTTGTTTCATTGGCTGGAAACCACAAGGTTTATGATCCATTCTAACAGCCGCTTCTTGCTTATCCAGTACACATTATTCATTATTCCTAGAATTACAGTTTAGAAAACAAGGGACTAAAAATGTAGAATGTGTGTGACGTATTACTTCGAAGGTCAAGGGTAGTTACCTTTTTGCATCTCCAATAGCCGCTGGTAATGCGCCACGTGCTGAGATTGTGAAGGTCCCGCTCCGGTGGATGCTCCACCCGCCACACAAGCCACTCCCGCCCCCAGAAGGGACAATGACTCCGCTGCCCCAGGAAGGATTGGTGGGTAAGGTGGATACAAACTTCCGGCCATTAAGTACCGTGGGAAATCTGAAAAAAAAATAAAATAAAACATGCATATTATTATTGCTATATAGGTGAATGAGGCACGTCTCGTGAAAAGAGAAGAAAACAAATACAGAGGTCACAGAAAACCTAGGAATGACAAGTAAATTAATGAAGGAGATCAAAGTTAGACAGCTAAAATATTTTGGCCATGTAAAATGACATAACACCGTACTGAGGACCGTAATAGAAGGCAGAGTTGAAGGTAAACGTGCAAGAGGAAGGCGGCGCTATTTAGAGGGAAGATAACATCAACAGATGGACAGGAAACAGTCTATCAGAGTGCACTATCAAGGCAGGAGATAGAAGACGTTGGGGTCCATTGCAGGCGACCCACGAATTGAAGATGGCACCTGATGATTACTATTGTAAATACATTTTTTTTTTTTTTAAATTGCACTGAAGGCCATAACTGATCGAAAGTTTACTTTGCATGACCCAACACGACCAGACACATCACACACTGGACCTGACCTAACCCGACCCACAATCACCGAAAAGATGTCACGCCATGGTCACCTGTATCCAGAAGCTCTAGCTGACAATAGGTACAGGAGGTTGGTCAGATAAAGGAAATCTTTCTCATTGATTTTATGACGCAGAAGTAAGTATAAACATACCCTTTGTGTGGACGGACAAGCCCAGACATTAACTCAGACATCATCATCATCATATTTTCTTTCCGCTCCTAATGGAGCATGGAACCACCACTGAATCTGGTCCCCTTACAGGAAACCTGCACCAAGCATTCAACTGCGCAAGCCACGGTTGTTTGTGTAACAATTTGTTTTCCCTGATTGTCGTGTGGTGCGTATTGGGGCAACTACGACAGTAGTTTTTGCCAGGAGTGGCCTATGAGATATTAGGTAGAAGGTCTCTAGAAATTGGCTCGTTAAGAAAGAATAAAGACCTATTCGAGATAGGGACAAGAAGACGGGAATGCGAATGCTTTCCACTGGACCGTGTTTCCTAATTAATTATGGAAAGAGTTCTGTTTCCCCACGACCTTAGCTTCTGCCCTTAGATCCCGTAACAGAAAAAGCCCTCAACCTCATCTGAGTAGAAAAATGTTCCTATAGGTGAATATGTAACACCGACAGCACGAGTGATACATTAACAAACTAGATAATGATCAAACGATCGTTGGGTTTATTAAAGAAATATCCACACATATAGGGTTAGTAATGGTTAGAACGTGATGATGTTGAAAGACGATTCACACAAAACACACAGATGAGATAATAAAATTGCAGTTAATTAAGTAGTAGTTAATTAAGAATGAACTGGTGCAAAGCGAAATGATGATGATGTGATATGATACGTGTTACCAAAATGGTGAGTAATCTACACAGTTCATGTGTCTCTAAATGCTTCTCATTGATATGATGATTCACATGTATGCATAAAATGCCCCAAGTTGTTATACGTTATATCGAGTGGGGTATCTCTAAGTCAAGGACGTTCTGATGAAAACTGTTGTCGGACTGAGAACGTTGATGATATATATATATATATATATATATATATATATATATATATATATATATATATATATATATATATATATATATATATATATATATATATATATATATATCTATATATATATATGTATATATATATATATATATATATATACATATATATTCCTTCACTGTTTGAGTATATCTCTGTAGTGTTGATCAACAGTTAATAGCTGTCATATGAACAAAAGGTCTGTTGTCTAATCTCCCGAGGGTACTGGCCAGACTGGATATCTTCACGAAATGTTAGTGATATGTAGACTCATAATCTTGCGTATGTAGTCGTGATTCATAAAATATACTTTAGAGTCTGCTTCATAGAATGCGCTTAAGAGTGTGTTGCACTTGGTATAAATATGAGATTTCACTTTTGAGCTCTTTAGCTTGACTTCAGATAATAATGACCTTTCGAGTGATTTGAACTTGTGATAACTCTGTATTGAACTTGTGATAACTATGTATTGAACTTGTGATAACTATGTATTGAACTTGTGAGCCAGCAGTATATGGGTGACGAAAAATGCTGCGTCCACCTTCTGACTTGTGGGTGAGACAATATTCCTTTTTAATTGAGGAATGAAAGATGTCCGATGGCGAATTCTGCTAGCCAAATATCCGTTTTTGATAACTTATTTCTGGTTAGACGCCAGACACGTTGCGTGTAGACTCAGACTTCTGATGAACTGAAGAGCACAAAAGTCTTCGTAAGTTTTTCACAATTAACATCACTGGTTGACTTTCATTCATACTACTGCTCATTATTGATCTCTCTCTGAGTTCGATTCTAATGATGTTAAATATCTTGTGCATGAGAGACTGTGATGATGATGAAGGTGAAGTATGAACTATTAATTACCTCCTATCATCTTCTGGGAAAATCTTCTGATTTTATTAATCAGTTCTGAAAAGAATTAATTGAAACTCTATCTTTCGCACATTTAGCTGTGAGGTTAAACTAAACAGAGAATAAGAAAATGTAGTAATAATCTGTATAAGATCTATTAACCTTATTTTCCCTTCGCAAAATCCTTTAAGAACAAAATTCACCACAGAAATGAATTATTATACACTCTGAATAAACACGTGTACTTAAGGCTAGGTGTTTTAGGGATTGTATCTAACAATGTAAAAACTGGACTCCCCTCTCTAGCGAGCTACACGGTATTATATCAGAAGTGCCTGGCTTGTCTGACAAACAGGTATGGAGATAATTGGCTGGCCAATTCAAAAGTGCTGCCACATTACTCTCTGGTTGTTTATTGTTTTCACCTGGCCAAGCTGGGCGTCCAATGTGGTGACCCGTCACTTGTCTGGACAGCGGCCGAACAAAGATACAACGGTCCACAGAAATTGTATAATGCCCAGATGTCTGATTTGGATGACCAGATGTGTTTTCACCAGATTTATCCCGATGCAATGTGGGCTTCAAACGATGATGTCAGGTATGGGGACTCAAATCAAAAGACTTTATTTTACCACCGATGAAAGAACAAATGCGGTACTCTAGATACCGGTCGCGAGTAATCACAACGATGAAATAGCAAATGTGGGATAGCAAATGTGGGATGAAAGAGCACAAATGTGGGAGAAAATACAATACGAGAGATGTAGGAAAAGATAGAGCTATAAGGCCTTTGCGCTCGTTTATCACACTGATGAATCTGCCAGACTCGTGTACAACTTTATATTAGTCGCCTAGTACGACATGCTTGAGTTTGCAGTAACCTTATTCTTTCTTTGTCCCATCGGAGCCCTCCCCCCCCCCCCCCCCCCCGAACTACTACATGAGGTAAATACAATGTGTTACTTTTCACATATCAGTATCTTCTGTTATAGTCAATCAACACGCTTTAGCTCCGCAAGGAGCATAGGCCTTCAACAAACACATGCCAAGTCCTCTTATTTTATAAAGTATAAAATAACAGTGCTTTTCGTCATTGTGTGTGTGTGTATGTATGTATGTGTGTGTGTGTGTGTGTGTGTGTGTGTGTGTGTGTGTGTGTGTGTGTATGTATGTATGTATTATGTATTATGTATTATGTATTATGTATGTATGTATGTATGTATGTATGTATGTATGTATGTATTATGTATGTATTATGTATGTATGTATGTATGTATGTATGTATGTATGTATGTATGTATGTATGTATGTATGTATGTATGTATGTATGTATGTATGTATACATATAAACTTAACCTAATTCTAAGTGAACTAAACAGTAAATCGTCACAAGGGAGAATATTGCGCGAAATGAAATGTGTAAACCACTCATTGTCATCTAGTTTTCTATCTAATTTTAAATTAAGTGATAAAATGCTTTCATTTGCTGTGAGATCGAGGTTACAGTTGCTGGAATGCGAAAGTCTTTTACATCTATACTACCCACAGACATACACGAAAATGTGCAAAATATGTAACCACCCATACGAAACAGTGTCACATTTATTGAATGGATGTACCAAATTTCAAACATTATACCAACAAAGGCACAATAGAGCTGTAGACATTATTTATGAGAAGCTGAAATCTGCATACAATAATAAAGGTGACATAACAATAAACAAAGAGATAATAGTTAAACCATCACTTTTCGGCAGCAGCAACGCCTCATTTAAGACACATGCCGTAAAACCTGATTTAACAATAATCAATCGACAGAACAAAACAGCTTTTATAGTGGAGGCAGCAATACCATATGATGCCCATTTAGATAAATGTTACCAACATAAATTTGATAAGTACTATCCATTGACTGCAGAAATTAACGAACTAGGCTACCGTACGCATGTAATCGTACTGATAATTGGTAGTTGGGTCATGTGCATGCAAAGTGTGTGAGTGGATTAATGTCGCTAGGGTTGCGGAAATTTGAAGCAAAGGTTTTATGTAAATATGTCAGTATTAGTGCAATTATAGGTTCTTACAGAATATGGAAACTTCGATGTAAAAAACACCCATTTTGAATTGCTGGGATGTTTTCCACACAGTCTAAACTCAATTGTGCTCCTCTGTATACTATACCATACGACTATTGTATTTGATGCTATATTTAATATCTCACTCCACTAGCGGTCAAAGTTTTTTTTTTTTTTTATGGCAAACAAAATTCTGATAAAACCTCCATGTAAAAACAACCATATTGCTCTACTTGAATGGTATTCCTCACACATTTTGTAAATTTCAATAATTCTCATTTTTGGCAGGGTATACCATATCATTATATGCCAATGTCTTTTAGAAAGCTTAAAATTTTTTTATGTATGTGTAAAACGAAGGTTCGATGTAAAAACACCCACATATAACTACTTGAGACGTCTTCAACACTTTATGTAAATTCTAATGATTCTCCTATTTGCCATGTTGTATCTATTATATCATGTCTGTACATATTAATGTATTTTATGGAGAATAAAGATTCTGATATGTATGTATGTATGTCATGCATGCATATATATATATATATATATATATATATATATATATATATATATATATATATATATATATATATATATATATATATATATATATATATATATATATATATATATATATATATATATATATATATATATATATATATGTATGTATGTATGTATGTATGTATATCATTTGAGATAGAATTATGACATTTTCACATTAATCATAAACGTTGACGACCTTCAACAACGCATTGTTCACACCGATGAACAACTGCCTGCTATTCTGTAATGGTCTTAATTGAATAATGAAACATGCAGTTTTAATTTTATATCTCAAGATCCCTCAATGTGCGCGTGTTTGAGATGAGCACAACCTTCTATTTCTAACAAAAACAAAAATAACTTTACGACTAATAATCTAATGTCATTATTCATTTGTATCTAGCATTATTTCGTTCTATTCTTGTAAAATAGCAAAATTTGAATGTCACGTTATAGAATTCGAAGTGTACATATATATACTGAAGCACATTAAAAACGCACCACCTGTATAATCCAGGAACAGAGTGTGAAATGTAAATATAAGTGTGTACAAGTTTACATATTTGGAATCTTTATTCATTTTCCTATGAATCCATGCTGGTCATTAATTTGTACATTTGATTGTTATGAAATTCATTGCATTCTGTGCAGGCAAGGGAGAAAACCAAAAATACAAAAAAATGCACGTGCGTTATCCTGCTGGAGAAGCTGCAAGTCTGGATAAATTGTGAACGCAGGAGCAACCAGTGCATCCAGAACCTCATCTCGATATGTCACAGCATTAACATTTCCACGGAAGACGTGAAGAGGCAAGCGATGGTGAAAACTGAATCCTCCCCAAATGTGAATACTGCCACCTCGAAATCGGTTGACACAGCAATCTGCAAAGCGCTCTTCACACCGTCGCTAAATCCGCATACGTCCATCTGCAAAGGATATGTTGAATCTGTTCTCGTCTGTGAATAGGACGGCATTCAACTGCAGTCTAGTCCATCTGATATGTTGCTCTGCCCATTGCAGGCGCTGCTGACGATGTATGTGAGTCAAGTTTGGCCCAACATAAGGTCGTCTTGCAGTAAGGCCTGTATCTCTGAGTCGTCGTATGACTGTCATTCGAGAGACTTGCCCATGTCTACCCACTATTGCTCTTGCTGTTTGACTTGCCGGGAGAGTCAATTCCTTAGGTGACTCAGCACAATATGACGATCTTGCGCAGGGGTAGTAACTCGTGGTTGGCCACTCCGAAGTCTATCCCGGGCACTGCCAGTGGTTCCGTAACGTTCATTGAGACGTACAATAGTGCTGTGGTGGCAATTCATTCTTCTGGCAATGGCCCGCGAGCTCATTCCGGTCTCCAACATACCAATGGCTCGTTGGCGGTCGTTTTCAGATAGTCGTGGCATTTCAAGCACATGTACTGGGTGTTTTGTCTCAACGGCCTTTTTATACCGAGTATACTGCCACAACGCGTACAGTCATTTCGGGGTCATAGCTGTTGAGAATCGTGTTGCACGTGTAACTTTCATCGTTTTCATGTAGTCTGTACACACACCCATGGGTTGAATCTTGCACTTTCCATTCCAGCAGCCATTCGCTCTCTACCTCATGGCAAACACGGGGAAAATCCACTCCCACACTTTTTTTTGCCAGCTTCTCGGCATCAGTATATATAATAGTGGTGCGTTTTTAATGTGCTTCAGTATATATATATATATAATTTTGAAACACCCTGTGTGCATGTGTATGTATATATATATATATAGTTATATGCTACAACAGCTCAAACACTGTCATATACGAGTATATATATATATTACTGTAGCAATAATACTATAGCATTCTATGTAATCTTGCCCCGTGTAGCTCCCGGGGGGAGGGGGGGGGGTCTCAGAAGTGAGAAAAATATAGACCCGCTGCTCCCTGTCAAACATGTCGTACTAGGCGACTAATAAGGGATTGTCCATGTGGGGTGGCTGGCAGCCGCATCATGTAAAACAAACTGCTACGGAAAGCACTGCTCCAAGAGCCAAGTGAATGCTTTATACAGGCTTCCTGTACAGGAACTAGCTGCAGGCAGTGGTTCCATGGCTCAATGTTTCATCAGTGGCAGCAAGAATAATAAATGAAACCTAGGTAACATTACGAGCCTGCTCACTGCTGCCAATCAATACAAGCTCTCGTAACAGGTTATTACTGGTGACGGTCGGGCAACGAATGACATTAAGTGGCTCCGCCCCGACCGACAATGATAAAGATGATCATCAGTCATATTCTCACCACCAAACCAACCGTTGTAGAATCAATGTCACACAGCACGTGCAAATCCCATGATCGTACTCAATAAGCGTCATTGTGGGGGCGGGGAATGACAGATGCGAACACACGTGTATGCAAACATGAAAAATGTAACAGTTATTGTTAATCAGAATCGACGTCATTGCACTCCCGGCAAACCCATAGGTGCTCAGTCTCCCGCAGCAAATGTCGAAGGGTATGAATGCTAATTGTTCCTGTTGCGCACTGGTTGTACACACGGCCGATGCGTCCTCTCATACGTCCATCCTCAGTAAAACACGAAAGTAGCATAAAAGGTCAAGACAAAACATTTTAATGTTGGGGAGGTTTTAAGCACAGGAAATCTACTACCTAGGGCCTCGCGCATAAATAAATGCATGGCCGGCTCTAAGGCGGTGTATTGGCGGTGCGGCCGCACCAGCCGCTGACTTGAGGGCGGTACCGAATTTCAATTTTTTTTTAAAGACAAAATCATTAAAATTTTAAAATAATAACAAAACTGAAGCAGTAAAATACTGGCTCACACCAAACAGATCGATTTCTTAAATGTGTATATTATTCCTTTTCTTTAAAAAAAAAACAAAATTGCGCATTTAAGCGTCCATCTGTAATTCTACGTGAATAAAGAACAACAAATTACCTGCAATAAAATGTTAAAACGTAAATGAACTCTTGTTTTTGTAAAAATGCTACACGAAACACCACTTGGGGTAATTACAGTGTGGTCTAGCGAAATACCACAAATTGAGTCCCGTAAGCGTACTTTACTTTGACACCAGGAGGTGTGTCATCACCAGACCTCGAAACCGTTTGAGAAGTCCTTAGGCCGCTTACACACGAGCGTTTCTTGACGCGCGTTTCTCTCGCGTGACGAATGAAAGAGTACGGATTTACAGACAGTCTCGCTCGGCTGAGCAGCCTGTAAATCCCTTACTCCTTCATTCGTCACGCGTGAGAAACGCGCGTCAAGAAACGCTCGTGTGTAAGCGGCCTTAGGGCTGGCGTTGAATATACGCTTGTCGGTACAATAGGAATTTATTTAAAAGGTGCTTCGAACTTTCACGCTTGTCTAGGGCCTCGCACAACCTAAAACCACCAATGGAGCGAAGTGTTAGAGGCTTCGCTATACTAGGCCTCAGATGTATGAGATGGGGGGGGGTCCATTTCTAGCGGACGTTGCCTTCCCTAGCTCAACACCTCGCTGTTCCAATGTCTTTGTCTTCTCAGTGATGGAATGGTACTTCCCTAGGTAAAGGAAAACTCTTGCAACTGTCTCTCTCCGACCCGCACTCCAAAATCAAAAAAAAAATTCATTGTAGCCTACTGTTTTGCTGTATTGTAACCATCTGCCTTTACAAATTAGCAATTACAAAAACAGCGTCATTTAAACCATAAATAAATTCCATTGTGAACCTCCTGTCACGTATTACGGTAAAAAAAAAAATATGTATGTGTGTGTATCGAAGCTTTCCATATAGATATAAATTACCGTAGTTCCCGCAATATACTTGTTAGACACACCGCGAGGTATAAAACGCACACATAATTGTATTGAGTGTCGCTACCCATAGGTTGAGAATCATTGCATTAGAGGAACATATTTATTTTACGTACAGCGGAATTAAGTAGTTTCATTGAAATACAGTTACAGAACATCCGTTACTCTTATCTCAGTCAAGCTAAGCTATTTCTGCTTTATGTTGATTTATAACCCCCCCCCCCCCCCCCCCCCTCCTCCCCCCAAAGAAGCACGGAGCATTTTTAAAGCATCAAACTAAGGGCTGTAACTCAATAGTGAAGAGCTTTCAAGTAAAGTGAGAGAAAAAAAATTACAGAATATGACTGAAAACACGTGCACTGGTGGACTGTGTACTAACAATATGTGAAGACTTGAAACTGTCGACATATTTATGAACGCATATAAAGATGTGAAAATTATAAAATATTTCACTGACAATATGTAAGACTTGAAACTGTCGACATATTTATGAACGCATATAAAGGTGTGAAAATTATAAAATATTCACTGGCAATATATGAAGCCTTGAAACTGTTAACATATTAACTGAAAATGCGTTAAATGTGAAAATTATAAATTATGTACTGGCAATAGGTAAAAAGAAATGAGACAAAAAAATATGTGAACACGTAATGAACATGCGTAAAGAACGAGACAACAATATGTGAACACATACTGAACATGCGTAAAGAACGAGACAACAATATGTGAACACATACTGAACATGCGTAAAGAACGAGACAACAATATGTGAACACATACTGAACATGCGTAAAGAACGAGACAACAATATGTGAACACATACTGAACATGCGTAAAGAACGAGACAACAATATGAAAATATTTATGAGAATATGTCAAACGTGAAAATGAGAGAAAAAAAGCACTTAAAATCTGTAAAGACTGACAGTGAGTGAAGGTGATGTAACAATATTTAAAACATCAACATAATATAATGCGTATTGGGTATACTCTAAAACAGAACATTATGTACTGAAAATTGTACTGTCATGTATCCATGTCGAGCACTGTGATACACGCACATGTAAATACGAAAATATGCTTCAGGAACTGGTGTAGATCCACTGTCCTGGATATGCAGGTGTGCGCGACAATGAGAGAGCCGAGAGCACCCACAAGTGTGAAATTAGACATTGATACAGGTGAGATAATATGAAACATTAACGATCGCCTGATGGAGAACGACACTGCAAATCGATGAATCAACACGATCAGACTTGGAATTTGGAATCAAACGCAATGGACGTATGAGAGGATGGTTCAGGTGTGTTTACAACCAACAACAAGCAGCATTCATACTCTTCGATATGTGCTGAGGGAGAATGAGCACGTATGGGTTTGCCCGGAGTGCAATGATATCGATTCTGAACCATAATAACAATAACAAATAACGACATACTGTATCTAAAACAAACTACTGTGTCAATAAAGAAAGTTGAAGAAGATGAGGGGGGTTGCAGGAAGACGTGGTGGTGTACGGTGATTGAATATGAAAAAATAATCGAAAAAAGGGATTGGCGTTACTAGGGCATAGGACAAAGAAAATAGTCAACGTTGCGGCCACAAGGTCTTTGTCGGGGAAAGGAGAGGAGAGCTAAGTAGGAATAGTGAGAAAATAAATAAAAATGGGCATTATCCATCAGACTGCTAAGACCTAGCGTGGCCTATTTTAAATTGATCAGAGATCGCATCAATAAAGAAGTTGTTCCTCTTTCGTCACTATTATAATTTTCATCATTCTAATCGTTATCTAAATCCTGCCATCGTTATAGCAAATAGCACATCAACGGACTATATTTTATGCACAAAATCGTGATTAAAAAAACACACATATTATTTCAGATAAATAAAACTTCAACAAATAAATTCCGAATAGCGAAAATGTCTGATAAACGATATTTTGATAACTGCTTCTACCTCTTTATATGTTGCCGACGAGAGAAACCTGAGACAGGATTCCAGCTTTAACAAGGATGCAGATGTGGCCATAAGAGAGGCAAAGAAAGGAGAAAAATGATGATGCAAACGCACACACACACAAAACGCAAATATGTCCAAATAGTAAGGCTTCTTCGGTGAATAGCATAAAAGCAACAAGTACAAAATAACTTAAGAACGAAACAAAACAGCAAAAAACAACAGCAAGCGAACAAACAAAAACACTGAATAAAATTAACGAAGAAACCAAAATGTGTAATTTAACGGAGAAAGTTAGGTAAGGAGACAATCCACCAGTAGCTTGCATCACGTACAAATACGCTCATCAATTAAAAACCTCTCTTTCTCATATTATCGCATATTATGTCAACTTTGCCGTCTCTAAGTGCTACCCCATATATTATCATTCACAAATCACAAAAGTAATAAATTAACTTTAACAAGAACACTTAATTATACACTAGTGGCCTCCAGCCCCTCCTTAGACTCACACAAACCACTACATTCAAATGTAATCGAATTAGAGTAATAAATCATTTCCTGATTCCGCTATCTGCTGTATCGATACGATGAATGTGATAATCAAAACAGAAAAACACGTGACGAAGTATAATCAACAAACACGCACTAGATGTGACAGGAGGAGGAGCATTTTCGCCGCAACAGCATCACAACCCACCGAAATAATCAATGAATTCAACCCTGAGGCTGTTCTGGTTTTTGTATGGGTCACCTTTTTCCACACTTTAGCACACGTTTTCATAACATATTCCGCAATATTACAACGTGCAGTTTCAGAATACCAAACGCAAAAACAATTAGTGGTATTGGTTCTTCAGGGAAGAACACTCAAGAAAAAAGAACGATAAAACATGAAAACAGACAACTGAAAAAAAGCGCCGAAAAGGTTTTAAAAATGCATCTGTGAAAAGTTTTTTAAATAATGACATACGAAATTAAAGACATTTGGGTGAAAAAAAAGAAGCTACTAATTAATGTACTTAGCCAAAGGAATGGTCAAATTGACGAAAAATTGCAAGCATGCATTATGCAGGAAATAAATATTACACTTTTATCCCTACGTAGTCTGTACGATATTTCGCAAGCCCTTTTGCCTAATTCACATATTTTCACTGAGTTTACAAAAATTCTCATATACAGTTTGCACTGGGACTCATCACCACTATCAGGTTTTCACCAATGTGTACAATGCTCATTTCTATCCATATTTTTCAGCCCATGGTTTTATTCTATCAGTTCTGTTGATGAATCTATGTCGTGATTCGAATGAAATTTCTGTCACTTTTACCAGAGTGGTCTGCCCTGTCTTGTTCTCTATTTTTGTCTAGGCTCGCTTGTCTGTCTTACAGCTCCTAATAGCGCTATTTTTGGCATTGGTCATGTCAATCTTACGTTGGCTAGGCTAAATTCCACCCCTCTACACGTGGACAGCGGCATCTAGCTAAAGGTCCTTTTATTCTACCTGTCTTGTAGAGAACGGCTAGTTCCCTGTTTTCTTTGATTTACAGAGAACACCTGGACACGGGAAAGTAACTCTAACTTTTCATCCTTCCGCCGGCGTCTCGAACTTAGGTCGCTCGTAAGACTGCCCAGTGTTGTTTCAGATTACGTCTTTTTCCTGTATCTAAAATCGCCAAAGACATTTCCCTAGACCCTTGTGTCTTGTTACGTTAGAGCCTTGCACGTGCAAAAGCCACCTGCAGACTTTATCTTACTATATAAGCGAGGTGTCTTTATCACTCAGTACCATTGCCTAAAGAAAATTATGCCACTGGACAAAGTGATATTCTGCGCCAGATCTAAATAGCAGTTGTAGTGCAGGAATTGTTCTTTATTCGGTAAGCACACATTTACTTATTTAATACAGTGGGGTGTTAGCTTAATCTAATAGAATAGAGACCCCGTGTTACTTTAATTCATCTTAAATATATATTATTGGTCCTTACGGTAATTTTTTTCCGTGACCGGGATGCTCTGAATTTTATTAAGTGAGCCTTACTTACTTAGTCGTTCCCCTTCTACCATGAGGTGTAGAGCTTTGGAAGAGAGAGCGCCAGACTATCATATCGGCTGTCTTCCTCCTGGACTGGTTCCATTCTAGTCCTCGGTCCTTCAAAGATTGTCTAATGTTGTCCTCCAAGCGGACTTTGGGTCGTCCTGGAGGTCTTGATCCACGCCTCTTAGTTTCCCATGCTTGTCGTGGTAGCCGATCTTCTCCCATATATTAAGTGAACCACGATCCATAATCAATCACTAAGTGTTAGCTAGGAGTTTTTTTTTTCTTAAGACAGAAAGTGGGAGCCGGTTATAATTTTATTACCCAATTTTCCGCTTGGTTGTGTGTATAATATTACTGTAAAGAGTTTATATATATTGGGGTAAGCCCAACGCTAAATTTTTGTTAACTCATTCAGTGTTATCCCTACTTGGATGATTATCACTGGGGCCACACATAATTATCATGGTGTGTGGGAATACCCAATATTGTTTTCACCTTACCATAGCGTGTGTGGGACCAGGTGTGTGAATAGTTGTAGCCTCGGGTCGCCTTGCGACGCAACGCTTGTAAACAGAGAAACCTAGGGTGGGGCCTACAGTGGTGTGACAGAACGGGGCGGCCCCTATCAATCTTTGTTTCACTCCGGCAGTATCGGTACATTTATGGTACTGATTTTATTGTGTGCTTTCATTTGTCGCACTTTCTTTCTTTCTTTTTCTGCTATGTGTAGCAGATATTATGTATTTTCCTTCTTACACCCTTCTCATGGATAAGTAGACATGTTTGGTTGTTACCCATTTCTCCCTGCGTTGCAAGGAGTGGCAGCGACCAAACCATGTTGGCTATCATGGGCGCAACGATATCAGTATACAGATTAACACGTAAATCGCCTCAGCACATTGCTTAATCACTGATACGACGCGGGTACGCGCATCACCAAAGCTTGGAATACGGGGAGACAACTGATGGACAGACACAGATAAGAGATTAGTCTCTGATAAAAGTTGTTACATTGGGAACACGTTTCCATATGAGTTTATCGACGTGTTTGTAAGTTGGTACACAGGGCAACCGGATGTTTACCGCCCGTTTTCAGAAAAGTACTGTTTGAAATTTTGCATTAGCTGAGTCATGCAAAAGATTTAAATCAGATTGGCTGATCCCTTGACGCGCGCATAACAAATGCGTGGGAAGGCAAGGAATATAATCTGACCATTTTCTCAAGCTATTTCACTAGAGAAATCACGCGCCCAGATACCATACCTTGCTAGACTAAAGAATTAGAATTCAGAATTCCTTCTTAACATACCGGACACCTTTTATTGGAGAATTTTGGACGGACTTTCATAGCCCAGGAAATCTCTTTCATATTAAATAAGGAAACCGGGACTGAGGAAACTGAAGGACTACACACGAAGTCAGAGAGGGAACGTAAAATTAACGACACCCCAGATGCGTGTAAGAGACCGATTCAAGTCTCTTTTATTCATCTGAGCAAAAAAAGTCTGTGAGCGAGGATTGGCGTACGTTGTGATTTACCTTTTATATTGTATTACTAACATGTGAACTTATATATATATATATATATATATATATATATATATATATATATATATATATATATATATATATATATATATATATATATATATATATATATATATATATATATATATATATTGTCGTGAATTATTCTAATCCACATATATAAATTATCAGGTAAATATAAAGCCTAACAAATACATTTAATAAAGAAAAGAGCAATGGTAAAAGAACAGTGCTGTCACAATGACTGTACTCGAAATCCCCCTTGTTTTCTGCTTCGTCTGCAAATTGTAACGCTTTCACGTTGATAGTAAAAGCCTACTGTGTCGCTGCACGCTTTCTTCAATGAAACGTGTACTGTATTTCTTGGAAAAACCTTGAGATACGCAAGCTGATCAATGACCTAGATTTAATATTTCATTCATTCCATACACGGCGTAACTAAAAGACAGATAAAGCAGGAGAGAGAGAGGGGCGAATGAAGGCAGGACACATGCAACACTACACGCGTCGCGCGATTAATAGTAACGCAAATCCCACGTGTAAGGCCACTAGCAATAACTTTTTTTCATATAGTCAGTGAAAAAGAAACACTACTACTACAAGAATCAGGTTTAAACATATGAAAACTGTTTATTAGGAAATATGAAATTCTACTGATTTACATCTAAGCTCCTGACTTTAGTATGACATAGCAGTGGAAAAGGCAGGACAGGTGGCGGTTCTAAACAACGAAAAGGAATAAAGAACAAATATACGACTATCTTTGGAAAACACATATTTTGAACGCAGCCACTTAGCTCTTTTAAATTTGTATATTTGGGTTCCTTAAGGCTTGCTGACAAAGAATATGTAAAACGTTACGCAAATAGTCTAGGAATTACCAAATTATAACCAAAATAAAATAGTGGGGGTGCCTGGCAGCATGAAATCATTTCTGCTCATAAATTTTTTTTATAACGTGTTTGAAAAAACATTACGTTACGGAAATAGCCTACCATGTTAACTCCTATTTGATTGGAGCGCAACAAATATAAGACTAAACACGATTAATAATAAATAATAATAAATTCTTTAAGCGCCAAACACGGCGCATAAGGCAGAAACCAGTGCTCTCCAGGTTGTTCGTTGTGACGCCACTCCTCTTAGCTCTTGCACATTATTTAGGCCCAACGTTCTTCCTTCTCTTATTATTGTTCTTCTGAGTGTTTCTTTTGGTCTTCCTTTTTTCCGCTTACCCTCAGGAACCCAAGTGAGCGCCTGTAGTGGTATTCTGTTGTTTTGCATTCGTAGGACATGACCGATATATGACCATCGTCTTTTCCTTATATAGTCGGAGACATATTTCTGCCTAGAGTCTTCTCTTATTTGTCGATTAGTCTTGAATTCTTTCCAAAACTGATGTTCATGAGTTTTCTAAGACATTTGTTCTCGAATGTATTCAGCTTGTTCTCCAATGATTTTGTTATTTTCCAACTCTCACAGCCGTATGTTAACACTGAGATAACATTTGAATTAAACAGACGAAGCTTGGTATGTATATTCAATGATCGTAATTTCCAAATGTTAGATAATCTATTGAAGGCGCTAGCTGCCAAAGCAATTCTAGTATGGATTTCTCTTGTTGTGTCACCATCCTGAGTCATTTTACTGCCTAAATAATTGAAACTTTCAACTTTCTGTAGTTTTTCCCCGTTCAAGATGATATCAAAGGTCTCGTTAGAAAAGTTCATAGCTTTAGTTTTAGAGGCATTTATTTGGAGACCAATTTTAACCGAGAGATGACACAAATTATTTATTGCTTCTTGGGATTGTCTTGGTGTTGAACTTAAGAATGCTACATCATCTGCGAAATCCAGGTCCCCCAGGAATTTTCCATTTGTCCATTTTATACCCAATTGTTCATTGTGGGTATAGTTTCTCATAACCCAATCAATAGCTATTCCAAAAAGTAGTGGTGACATAATACAGCCTTGTTTCACCCCTGTTTCTACTGTAAACCATTCTGTATTCCCTTTATTTGTTCTAACACAACATCTTGCATTGTCATATAGCGCTTTGATTATATTCACATATTTTGTTGGAAAACCATAGATTGTAAGTATCTTCCACAATGACGATTGGTCGGGCTATAAATACTATCTTGTGTTGTCAGGGGAAACGTGAAAAGGAGTATTTTTTTTTTTGAAAAGATGTGTAGACATGGTTTGATTGGGTAGAGCTGCGAATATACTCAATTCAGAGCGTCTGTTCATTGCCACATCTTGTAATAAACCTACTAAGAAGCAGTGCGTTGAGCACCAGTGTGTATTTTTTATAAAATAAAGCCTGGGACATCGGCAGATCGGAGTTGTGCTATATTCATTGCCAGTCAACGAAACTGTTTATTATTTCTATGAATTGTGGTAAGCTTGAAATATTCAATATCTTTTAATGAAAATTGAATGTAAATTGATAATTTATGTCTGTATATATGTGTAGTTCAGTAGCGAACATGATGTAAAGCCTATAGAGCTCCAGCCTGAACAGAAGGTGTCGGAGGAAAGTAAAACTGCATGGAATGGCCAAACAGTACACTGACACCTAGATTATTGATTAGACAGAAATAATGCTGGAATTGCAGAGGCGTGGTAACCATTAGGGAGGGAAATACTGGTATAAAGTATTTCAGATGAAGCTGACAGTTGGCCTAACGCTCTGAACTCAATGTTTGTGATGTATTGTGCTCAGTGTAGAAATAGAGTGTAAATTAGTTCTGACGTAGAAGGTACAACCTTCTTGTTTCAGGGACCGTGGTTTTAAAGTTATTGAGCAGCACCTGGTCAGAGCTTTGCTGAAGCCAGAGGTGGACAGCATACTCCTTGGTCCATATAGCAACCAGTGGGGTGGCTCCAGAACTCATTAAAGTAATCGAGCAGAGGAGTCTTTTACTGCAGTCATCACGAAAGATAAGAGAGTGTGGCCATGGAGCTCAACATTATGTACCCCCATCTTAAAATGACACTGTAAAATAAAATTAAGAGGGGAATTTAATTGTTTTAATGCCAGGAACTGAGAACATCTCCAATACTAGTTCCAACAAAGACAAACTATTGAAGTCATGATGACAAATACCAACAGAGCTTGAACAAAACAAAACCAGTATTACCTCAGATTACCACTACACAACTGACACACATAGGATACTATTAATAATATATGTCACTACAAGATTCATATTGATAAATTCTGTACATATAACTTGTAATTAAAATTGATTGTGATTCCTGGTTCCCTTTGTATTTGAATCAGGACACATATACATTCATGACAGCACTGAATACATATTGTTATTTGAAAAGTTATCAGTGACTCCTTTAAGATATCCTCGTTTAGTGTTTTATGTATGTGAGTGTCACAGTGTTGTCAAGAGTGGTGGAATAAATTAAATTGTTTATCTGTCTGTTGTTGTTATGACTTACACTTCATCATACACATACCCTAGACATATAACGTAGTCATCACACTATTCCAGAATAATTCTGACTGAGGTATACATATGTGGCAGCAAGTAAGGTTATCTATAATACACTACTCTTATTAGATATAGCTACCTTCACAGCTGATCTCAGTCAGTACACTAAGTCCCCTATAAATATTTATAACATCCCACTTCACCACATATATTGGGGTCTCGCTCTCGGGATTTTGAATCTTTCCCTATTACAAATATTGGGGGTAATTGACTTCAGGGAATAATAAGAATTAAAAGGTATCCTTGGGTGAAAATAAATAAGGTTGAGCTCACAGTGCCTGTGTTGTCCTAAGTTAGTTAGTCATAGATAAAATTGTTTAGTTACATATTTTAGACATTTATCTGTTAGACAATGGCCGACCTGGCAAAATTTCGATCTGCTGCTCTACAGACTGCAAAAGAGTTGGGATTAGATGGGCAAGTTATGATTACCTATGTCACTACTGAATGTGACAAATTTATTGAACGGGAAGAAAGAAGATTAGAAAAAGAGGCCGAAAGAAAGTTAGAGGCGGAAAAAGAGATTAAGAGGTTGCAGATTGAGGCTGAGGCTAAGAGGTTGCAGATTGAGGCTGACAAAGAGGCTAAAGCATTGGAAGCCGAGGAAAGAAGACAGGCTGCAGAAAGAGAAGAGAAGAAATTAGCTGCAGAAAGGGAAGAGAAGAAATTAGCTGCAGAAAGGGAAGCAGAAGAAAGAAGATTTACTGCAGAGAGGGAAGCAGAAAAGGAGGAGAAGAGATTACAAAGGGAACATGAGTTAAGACTAAGGGAGTTTGAGTTTCAAGGCCATGCTCCTGAAAATGGTGCCAGTCCCTTTGCCTCTGATGCCACTGCTAACCAGGGAGCCTCAACCTCAGCTATGAATTTTCATTTAGATCATTTTGTTGAGAAAGACGATGATATAGAGAGCTATCTAAATAGATATGAACTATTGGCTACCACATATGGGTTAGAGAGAGAAAGGTGGAGCTTAAAGTTATCTCAAGGACTTCGTGGGGCAGCTTATGAAGTTTTTGCAAAAATGAGCAGAGGTGATCAGGAAAATTATGACATGCTAAAGCAGGCTCTTTTGTTAAGGTATGAAAAGAATGCAGAATTTTATAGGAAAAAATTTAGGAATGCTAAACTACTGTCAGGTGAAACCTATCACCAGTTCTCTGCACGAATAGAGACATACTTGGAGAAATGGACTTCTCTGAGGAAAACCCAAGATCTTAAGGAAATGGTCCTTATAGAGCAATTAAGAGAGTCCATGGCTCCAGACCTGAGAAAGTTTCTCATGGAACAAGGTGCAGAGAGGTTGGGTGAGTTGCTAAATGTTGCTGAAAGGTATCAAGCAGCTCAAGCAGAGGTAACAGGTAATAAAAAGAAACAAGTGGATAACTTTAGGGCACCACAGAACTTTAATAAATTTGATCCTAGGGATCAAAACAAAGGTAAGCACCAGTTTGATAGGCCACGGTATGAAAATAAAAATAAAACCCCACAATTCGATGAAAGGAAATATGATGAAAGAAAATCTTTCAACCAAGGAAAAAGGTGGTGTAAAAATTGTCAGATGGACAATCATGACACTGACCGTTGCAGAAGGAAACCTGTGTATATGGCCACCCTTCAGGTCAGGTCGACCTCAAGACAGGAGGAGGATATTATGTTGGATACCACTCCAGAAGAGATGAGGAAGGCACAGGCTGGGGATAAAACACTCAAGCCTTGTTTCAGAAAATTGTCAACTTGTCATACAACTCCAGGCAAGGGAGATTTTTACATGAAAAACAAGTTGATGTATAGGAAGACTGGAGCTAGATCCAAAGGTCAGGGACAGCTGGTACTTCCTAAAAGATATAGGGCAGACTTAATAAGGAGCCTACATGTGAAACCAGATGGGGACCATGAGAAGATAGGTACCATCATCCAAAAGGTGGCTCACAATTATTATTGGCCCAAAGCAAGATGGGACATTGAGAATTTTGTAGAAAGGTGTAGCATAGCACATGAGGGAACACCCACAAGTGGGAACATTGATCAGGACCTGGACACGCCAAGGGGCAAACTTAGGCCTGATAATAAAAAGAGAAATAAATTTGATAAAGTGGACCAAATGGAATGGGAAGCCCCTTTTCACGGACAAGCTTCACTTAACTGTTTTACAATGGCCACTATGCGGAGAGTGCAAAAAGATGTCTTACCCCAGGATAAGCCGACAATCCCTCAATCGGACTTAAACAAACTGGAGGAAGAGGATGTAGAGAGGAAATCTCTCATCAAGAATTTTAAGTGGGGAGAAAGCCCCAAAAGAAAAATTGGTAGCGGTCGTTTTATGCATGATAATTCTGGGAAGAAAAATCATCACTATAGAGCTTCGAGTGGAAGAGACCATACCGGTGCATGGACAAATAGGTCCACAAAATTAAAGGTCCATATGTAGCTTTGTTAAGAACGTGGACTGATGAAAAGGCAGAGGAAAACATTACATCTTCATACCAATATGTGAATGAGCTGACCACTCGTTTAAAAACTGGCTGGAAACTTGCCAATGAAAATTTGAAACAAGCCAGGAAGAAACATGCTGCCTATTATAACAGGAAGGCGAAAGACAGAGATTTGGCTGTGGGAGAGAAGGTACTGCTTCTTCTCCCCGGGAGTCAGAATAAGTTACAGATTGGATGGCAAGGTCCATATACAGTTTTAGAGAAGGTGTCTAGAACAAATTATAAGATAGATAAGAAGGGGAAGAAAAAATCTATCATGTGAATCTCCTGAAGAAATATTTGGAAAGAGAACATCAGGAAGAGACACACTTGCTAACCTTGTCCATTGCAATGGAGATGAAAAAGGAACCACTTTCATCATTTGAATATCCATTACACCCCTGTGAGACAGCAGCACAGGTGAAAATCAGTACACATTTAACGAAAACTCAGAAAGAGAGAGTGCAACAGGTTCTAAATAATCATGCAGAGGTGTTAACAGACCGACCAGGGCATACAAACCTATTGGAATATGATATGAAACTGATAAACCCCACACCTGTCTGTATGAAACCATATTCGATTCCGTTTGCTAAGGAGAAAGCTTTGAAGGAAGAGATAGACTATCTGTTGAAGGAAGGAATTATTTCGCACAGTGAATCTTCGTATAGTTCCGGTGTTGTACTCTTAAGGAAGCCCTCTGGAGAACATAGACTCTGTATAGATTACAGGAGACTGAATGCTATTACAGAAGGACAGGTGGATCCATTGCCGGATACAAATCAGCTGTTTGCCAGACTAAATAAAGCTAAATATTTCTCAAAAGTGGATCTGAGTAAAGGATACTATCAGATTCCAGTAAAGCCTGAGGTTAGACCATACCTAGCTTTTAGTACCTCAGAAGGACACTATGAGTTTAATAGATTGCCATTTGGATTGAAGAATGCGCCTAGTGTCTTCTCTAGAATGATGAGAAAATTATTGGACCCTCTGAATAATCCATATATAACCAATTTCATGGATGATATCCTTATAGCAACAGAAACATTTGAGGAACACATTGACTCTCTGAATATGCTGTTTAATCGACTTAGGGAAGCAAATTTAACAGCCCGACCAACCAAATGTTTCGTTGGATGTAAAGAATTGGAATTTTTGGGACACACAGTTTATCAGGGAAACATGACCCCTGACCCAAAGAATTTAGAGAAACTAAAGAAAGCCCCGAGACCACAAACCAAGAAGGACGTGAGATCCTTTGTCTCATTATGTGGTTTCTACCAGAAGTATATCAAAAACTTTAATTCCATATGTGCACCGTTAACTGATTTGACACGTAAAGGACATCCAGATCGCATTACATGGACACCACAATGTGAAATGGCTTACCAAGAATTGAAGGAAAAGCTCACAAGTAAACCTATTTTGAAATTACCTGACTTAAGTCAAGAATTCATTGTAAGAACGGATGCCAGTAATATTGGGTTAGGTGCAACTCTACTACAGAAATCAGATGCATTGGATGGGGAATTAAGCCCAGTGGCATATGCTAGCAGAAAGTTGAATAAAGCTGAAATCAACTACTCAACTAGCGAAAAAGAATGTCTTTCAGTAATATGGGCAATAAAGAAATTCAATATTTATCTGTATGGGAAGGCATTTAAGTTGCAAACGGATCACAAACCTTTATCGTTTCTAGCACAGGCTAGGCATGAGAACTCTAGGTTACTCCGATGGTCCTTACTTTTGGCTCCATATAATTTTAGCATTGAGTATATATCTGGAAAAACAAATTTGGGAGCGGATTTTTTAAGCCGCCATCCGTGTGATGAGAATCACCCTAAACCCCAGAAATAATAATAAATTTCTCTATGTGTATATAGAATAAAGGACTGACATATAACGTCTGTTTTAAGAGGGGAGATGTCGTGAATTATTCTAATCCACATATATAAATTATCAGGTAAATATAAAGCCTAACAAATACATTTAATAAAGAAAAGAGCAATGGTAAAAGAACAGTGCTGTCACAATGACTGTACTCGAAATCCCCCTTGTTTTCTACTTCGTCTGCAAATTGTAACGCTTTCACGTTGATAGTAAAAGCCTACTGTGTCGCTGCACGCTTTCTTCAATGAAACGTGTACTGTATTTCTTGGAAAAACCTTGAGATACGCAAGCTGATCAATAACCTAGATTTAATATTTCATTCATTCCACACACGGCGTAACTAAAAGACAGATAAAGCAGGAGAGAGAGAGGGGCGAATGAAGGCAGGACACATGCAACACTACACGCGTCGCGCGATTAATAGTAACGCAAATAACTTAGCAATAACTTTTTTTCATATAGTCAGTGAAAAAGAAACACTACTACTACAAGAATCAGGTTTAAACATATGAAAACTGTTTATTAGGAAATATGAAATTCTACTGATTTACATCTAAGCTCCTGACTTTAGTATGACATAACAGTAGAAAAGGCAGGACAGGTGGCGGTTCTAAACAACGAAAAGGAATAAAGAACAAATATACGACTATCTTTGGAAAACACATATTTTGAACGCAGCCACTTAGCTCTTTTAAATTTGTATATTTGGGTTCCTTAGGGCTTGCTGACAAAGAATATGTAAAACGTTACGCAAATAGTCTAGGAATTACCAAATTATAACCAAAATAAAATAGTGGGGGTGCCTGACAGCATGAAATCATTTCTGCTCATAAAATTTTTTTTTATAACGTGTTTGAAAAAACATTACGTTACGGAAATAGCCTACCATGTTAACTCCTATTTGATTGGAGCGCAACAAATATAAGACTAAACACGATTGGTCGGGCTATAAATACTATCTTGTGTTGTCAGGGGAAACGTGAAAAGGAGTATTTTTTTTTGAAAAGATGTGTAGACATGGTTTGATTGGGTAGAGCTGCGAATATACTCAATTCAGAGCGTCTGTTCATTGCCACATCTTGTAATAAACCTACTAAGAAGCAGTGCGTTGAGCACCAGTGTGTATTTTTTATAAAATAAAGCCTGGGACATCGGCAGATCGGAGTTGTGCTATATTCATTGCCAGTCAACGAAACTGTTTATTATTTCTATGAATTGTGGTAAGCTTGAAATATTCAATATCTTTTAATGAAAATTGAATGTAAATTGATAATTTATGTCTGTATATATGTGTAGTTCAGTAGCGAACATGATGTAAAGCCTATAGAGCTCCAGCCTGAACAGAAGGTGTCGGAGGAAAGTAAAACTGCATGGAATGGCCAAACAGTACACTGACACCTAGATTATTGATTAGACAGAAATAATGCTGGAATTGCAGAGGCGTGGTAACCATTAGGGAGGGAAATACTGGTATAAAGTATTTCAGATGAAGCTGACAGTTGGCCTAACGCTCTGAACTCAATGTTTGTGATGTATTGTGCTCAGTGTAGAAATAGAGTGTAAATTAGTTCTGACGTAGAAGGTACAACCTTCTTGTTTCAGGGACCGTGGTCTTAAAGTTATTGAGCAGCACCTGGTCAGAGCTTTGCTGAAGCCAGAGGTGGACAGCATACTCCTTGGTCCATATAGCAACCAGTGGGGTGGCTCCAGAACTCATTAAAGTAATCGAGCAGAGGAGTCTTTTACTGCAGTCATCACGAAAGATAAGAGAGTGTGGCCGTGGAGCTCAACATTATGTACCCCCATCTTAAAATGACACTATAAAATAAAATTAAGAGGGGAATTTAATTGTTTTAATGCCAGGAACTGAGAACATCTCCAATACTAGTTCCAACAAAGACAAACTATTGAAGTCATGATGACAAATACCAACAGAGCTTGAACAAAACAAAACCAGTATTACCTCAGATTACCACTACACAACTGACACACATAGGATACTATTAATAATATATGTCACTACAAGATTCATATTGATAAATTCTGTACATATAACTTGTAATTAAAATTGATTGTGATTCCTGGTTCCCTTTGTATTTGAATCAGGACACATATACATTCATGACAGCACTGAATACATATTGTTATTTGAAAAGTTATCAGTGACTCCTTTAAGATATCCTCGTTTAGTGTTTTATGTATGTGAGTGTCACAGTGTTGTCAAGAGTGGTGGAATAAATTAAATTGTTTATCTGTCTGTTGTTGTTATGACTTACACTTCATCATACACATACCCTAGACATATAACGTAGTCATCACACTATTCCAGAATAATTCTGACTGAGGTATACATATGTGGCAGCAAGTAAGGTTATCTATAATACACTACTCTTATTAGATATAGCTACCTTCACAGCTGATCTCAGTCAGTACACTAAGTCCCCTATAAATATTTATAACATCCCACTTCACCACATATATATATATATATATATATATGTGTGTGTGTGTGTGTGTGTGTGATGGGGCCGTAAAGTCACCCCGGAGGGCCCCCCTTCATTGTTTATGGCAGATTTATCACCCATATATTTTCGATGTGCGCGCAGCACCCTGGGATGTAAAAAGTCTTCAAGATTGATGAAAAGGCCATAATAAAGCCTAATAATTAATTTTCGTGCAAAGTCGTGTGCTATATTTGGTAGTCGTGTGATATATTTGATAACTGTGTGCCATATCTGTGTTTTCGTGCCTGATAAAGCAAATATCGCGAGTGTCATTTAAGTGGCTAAATTAATCCGCGCAGCGCGGACTAAGTTGAGTGTTTAGGCTTATCGGTATATATGAAGAAATAGCGAGCCAGCAGCGACCTTTCCTAGTATCAGCCCAGACGAGAGAGCAAACGACGAGGTGACCGGTGTAGGTAGCAGATGGACCAGAGCACGTGAGCTGTAATTCTTAGCGCATTTTGTAGAATTTAGCATTCATGTTCTATAAGTCTGAAATTATATTCAGCACGAGTCTGTTTTAATGTTTAGTGAATTAGGTCTAAATAGATAGATAGATGTGAAAGTTTAAGAGCGATTATTTTATTTATCAGAAAGGCAAATATGGTATGAAGCTATTTCACGTGAATTAAAATAATATCAACCTGGTAGCAAAAATATCAAGATGGCAGCCGGGAGGCCACGTGGTGATGAATTTAGTTTTAGTGTTAAGTCAAGAGTAATTATATTTTATTCTTTATTGTAAGTGTAATTAAGTGTATGTCACGATTGTTGATTATTCTACTGTATATATTTATGGGTTACTTTGAAGTGAGAATAGCCATTTAGATTTCTGGGGAGATTAGAGCCACTCCTTGGTGCGTAGGCACGTTGAGACATGTGTTTCTCTGGTTGCTCCCGGCGGAGCATGGAAACACCAATGCAGCTGGTGTCCATTACAGGACCACAATAAGCATTTTGAGGCTATTGCTGTGGTTGTTTCGGTGACGGTAACGATGTGTTTCGTGTGATGAGTTCCCAATCTCATCAGGGGTCATATACGACACGCTTGTTACCAGGCGCACCAGTCGCCACTTACGACATGTTCAGAAGGCAGTGACGAATATTGAGATGGATCAGTTCGAGGTGGTAGTTTACTCTTATTATTGAGAGTATTTTATGTACATGTAGTTGAAGAATATTATTTTATGTCCATTTTATTATTATTTAATTATGGTTATGTGAAGAATGGTTTGTGAGAGCACGTGGGCTCACTTGGAGATATATATTTCTCTTCTCCGCTCCTGTGGGAGCATGGGGCCACCAGTGTGGTTTGCCTCTGCATGAAGTATTCATATGTGTGTGTGTGTGATAGCTGAGTGTGTTTTCTTGCAGTAGTAGTTTCGGTAGCAATCTGTGTTACATGGTGAGATTGCCAGCCCCATGCACAACACCATACTAGTCTCATTGGAGGACATGCATGAGTGTGTGATAGCTGAGTGTGTACTCTTGCAGTAGTGGTTTTGGTAGCAACCGATGTTACACGGTGAGATTGCCAACCTCATGCACAACACCTTACCAGTCGCATTGGACGACACGCATGAGTGTGTGCGTGTGTGATAGTTGAGGGTGTCAGGTGGCATGGAAGGACTGTTTGACAGGTGAGAGTATCGTTATTCAACAATGATTTTAACTAGTTTGTTGCTTTGTTTGCTTCTTCAGATTAGCAACTGAGCACTAGCTGGGTGTTTTGTTATGTTCGTTGGTTTATTTGTTTAATGTTTGCTTAGTCACTGAATGGGTTGTAAAAATAAATACAGCCCCTGCCTCTAGAATCAAGAGTTTTATTGTTGTTCGGGTCGGTGCGAGTGTGAAAAGAGAGTGATCAAACATATCACAATATAATCATCATCATCATCTCGCCCACCCTATCACAATATATATATATATATATATATATATATATATATATATATATATATATATATATATATATATATATATATATATATATATATATATATATGTGTGTGTGTGTGTGTGTGTGTGTGTGTGTGTGTGTATTACCGTGTGAATTTTAATATGTGAAACTCGCTATTGGATGTCAAAGTCATTTGTGGCTGGCAACCTTAACGTATAGAATGATGATTCATGAACCACCAATGCACGGGCTTTAATGCTAGTTTCGTAAAGAGAACTAAAAGCATAAAGTAGTTCTATATGGAGCAGGGAGGGAAAGATGAAAGAAATGATGTACATTCTAAGTATAATACTTTCATTTTCAAAGCAGTGTAAATGTCCATATAAACATATTCACTTTAAAATTAATGTAAGTTTTAAAGCTTTAACCCAGCGTAAATGTCGATGTGAAAATATTGATTTTAAAGTTAACGGAAGTTTTCAATCAGTGTAAGCATAAATGAAAACATTCAATTTATATTGTGAACACTTTTCAATCAGTGGAGATGTTAGGTAAACAGACTCTATCTGTATTATTAACCTTTTCATTTAAATATAAAGTAACTATGAAAGCTATTCTATTTAAATGTAAAGGAAGTTTTATCCCGAGAGATTAAATTTAATTCTCATCGAGGGTAAAGTCTGAGTTAATTGGGACGGTGGTATGGGAAGATAGGAACCCATAACTATGGGTTGGAAAACGCCATACTCAGAAGAGCGTTTCGTTCTATTCTTTTACCAAAGTTATTGGTGGTACCAGCAGAAAGTACTATCTCTGGAACAAGAAGGGAAAAGTGGCCTAAGCTTTAAGACGAAGGGCCCACGTGGTAGACTCTCCTTGACATTTCTAGGAAACGAGCTACACCCGACAACCTTGACAAGGGACGAGCGTGAGCAGTTTGAAAAGAACCAACCCATAAGAAGGAGCAGAACCGTCATTGGCAGCTAAGTTCAAATCTGCTGCTACTTGAACTTCTTGTAACATTTCACAATCCATAACGACCGTGATGATAACTTTTCTTGATCCATAACTATTCAAATTATTTTCCAACTGTTAAAACCTAAGTAATTATTAAATTTTATTATTTGTAATTATACAACATTTAACTTATTATTTAATCATTTTAAAGTTACTGCATGTTTGTCTCAGTTAATTTACTACACACACTCTAAACAGAGCTATACTAGAATAACAGAATTACATTGAGTAAATCTGGGGTGGGGGCTTAAACGAGCTGAAATTAATAAGTGCTTAAATCCTTCACAAAAGTGTCGGCAGAATTACAGAGTTAACATAATCAGCCAAAGCAGTATTGTTCTCGCTTATTCTGAATATCTTGTGAAGACTCCCTTTGTAATAGAAGTGTCATCACCATTCTTTCTACATCTCTGTCAAGAGTAATCTTGTGCGAAGGTAGATACCTTTGAAGCCCATATTAGATACTCTTGAGTTTTGGCCACTGTTGGACCACCACGGCAAAGCAAGGGATGCAATACCGTCACAAGTGGTAGTGATTCCATAGGCATAATAGAGCAAAGAGCGGGTGAAAGACGGGGTTTGTTGTGATTTTGTGAGAGAGAGACGCAGCGAGTGGAAGTCTGTTTATATTTTGCATGGTTGACAGAATAACAGAGGAAGAGTCTGCTACGGGTAGTAATGAGATGTTGATTGCTTCTATATTTTTCAGAGCCTTGGTCACAACGTTTGTTCTGTGCTTCCTTATTTGATTGCTGCGGTCAGTTGGATTACAACTTCCACATAATAAATATTACACGGTAGTCTACGTCACACTGCCAGTTCCTGATTTGATTGCTACTGTCAGTTGGATTACAACGTCCATATAACAAATATTACACAGCAGTCTACGCCATTTGTAGTTAACCATCATATCAGCACAACCGGGCTGTCGTCTTTGCCATCCAGTCATTTTCGGAGACACTGTCCGACCTATTAACAGCCAGTTAACTCGGAGTTACGGGCATGCCGACAAAAAACATTCGTCGATAGCCAGTACTTGTAAAGCACACATTACACTGAGAAATGAACAAAGCACAGTTTATAAAATAACTAAAACTATCAGTGGAAAACGAGGTGCATACAACATAACGTTAGTAAGAGACAAGCAAGGAAATCTCCTCACCACAGCACAGGGGCAGGAAACAAGATGGGCAGAGCACTTCAGAGAAACACTGAATAAGGAACCACCAGAGACTCAGCTGAATGTTCCTGAGGCTGAAAGTGACTTAGACGTAAATACAGACATTCCACGAAAAGAAGAAATCATCACAGCTATCAAAGGATAAAAAAATGGAAAAGCGCCTGGTCACGACAATCTAAATGCTGAGTTTTCCAAGGCAGACCCTGAACTAGCAGCAGAACTATTAGAACCACTATTTGCACAAGTCTGGGAAACTGAGACAACACCAACAGAGTGGAGTAAAGGAATAATTGTCAAATTGCCCACGAAGGGCGACCCTGCAGACTGCAACAACTGGAGAGGAATTACTCTCCTCTCAGTTCCCAGCAAAATACTAGGCAGGATAATCATCCAGAGAATTTCAAAAGCAGTTGACCATAAACTGAGGAAAGAACAAGCGGGCTTTAGAAAGAACAGAAGATGTGCAGATCATATATTCACCCTCAGGAACATTATAGAGCAGTGCTCAGAATGGCAGAGACAGCTGTACATTAACTTTGTTGATTTTGAAAAGGCTTTCGACAGCATACACAGGGACAGCCTATGGAAAATTCTGAGGGCTTATGGAATTCCCAGCCGCATTGTTTCCATCATAAAAAGCCTCTACTCTAACTTTACGTGCAGTGTTGGATTGAGTAATGTAACTTCCGAAGTGAAAACAGGAGTACGACAGGGATGCCCCTTATCAACGTTATTTTTGACAGCCATAGATCGGGTGATGCGCCAGACAACAAAGGGCAGTCCAAGAGGAATTAGATGGACAACGTTTTCTACACTGGAAGACCTGGAATATGCAGATGACATTGCACTACTCGCGCATTCACATCAACACATTCAAGACAAAACCGATAGACTGAATAAGTATGGCCAGCAGGCTGGCCTGAACATCAATCTGAAGAAGACAGAGGTCATGACACTAAATGTGGGCAATCCTGAGCCAATAACAGTAAGGAACTAGAAGTTAGAACAGACAGACACATTTACTTACCTAGGATGCATAGTAACACCTGACGGCGGAACAAGCAAGGACATTAACAACAGAATGAATAAAGCGAGAACAGCTTTGCTGTTCTCAACAACATTTGGAAGTCTTCCCAGTACAGCACAAACACCAAATTAAGACTGTATGAGAGCTGTGTACTTTCTGTGCTTCTCTATGGTGCGGAATGTTGGAGAGTAACAGAGAAGGAAATGTCGAAACTGTCCTCCTTCCACACAATCTGCCTAAGGAAAATTCTCCGAATCTTTTGGCCAAACACTATCAGCAACCAAGAACTACTTATTCGGAGTAACCAGGAGGACATGCACACCATCATAGCTGGCAGACGCTGGAGTTGGGTTGGCCACGTCCTCAGAAGGGACCCTGATACCATCACAAGAACAGCTATGCTATGGACCCCCGAGGGAAAGCGAAAGAGAGGCCGATCAAAAACAACTTGGGGGAGAACTGTGGAAGCTGAGATGCAAAGAATGAACCAGAGTTGGGGCACTGTACGAAGGATGGCCGCCGACCGAACGAAGTGGAATCAATTTGTTGCTGCCCTACAAAACGCCACCAGGCGTGATGGCCGCTGACTGCTTTGGCGGTTGGCGGTTATGGATCAAAGAAGAAGAAGATTCGTGCTGTCTGGAGTATAACACACTACTTCGATTTCTGTTACCTACGCATAAGCAGTAGTCTTGCGTCCTGGATTATTTACCTACATCACATATTGCCGCCATTTGCAGTTAACCATCATCTCAGCACATATGGGCTGTAGCCTTTGGTATCCAGTCATTTTCGGAAACACCGTCCGACCCATTGAAAGCCGGTTACCTCTTAGTATACTGACATAACGACCGAGAGGAGTAGTCAGTTGCCAGTACTCGTCACCCGTCTTAGAGCTCAAGTCTTCATTACTCAGCATAAGAGGTGCCCCAGCGCGCCTACTGGATACTCGCTCGCCAGCAAAAGTTCTCGTCGTTTGGATATGTCTGGATCAGTGTGTGCAAGTATTTCTGCACTCGTTTTAATCTCCCTTACCTGCTAGTGTGGCCACCAGCCACAGGAAATTGTGAACGCATAGGATTTATTACGACGCTGTTACAGAGACAGCTTATCTCCATAGTCTTAGAATACCAAATTTGGTGGAACAGCGTAGTGTTTTCCTAATTGCGGAGTAACTTACCCGGTATATTGACAATACAGGAGATACCGTTTCACTGCGAAACTGGGGGCCTAACCCATTTGTTAGATTATCTTGGTGGTGAGAAAGTGCACGGTTGTTGGTGGTTTGGAGTGAGACGTTTTGCCTGAGAGATTGAGTGAAGTATTTTCCTGTGATTGTGACATATAATCACTAGCCCATCAGAGCTAGTGGACTTATTATTTTTTGTTGTTATCGTAGTTTCTTTAATAAATATTTCTATGTTCTAAGTTTTCACAATTCATTCTATTCTAACTGTCCCTTGATGTTCGCTGTTGTAGTCCTTACTGTAATAGATCATCCTATTTTGCATGAGAGGACGGAGAAGGGCATGACATATTAAAACATAGTCTCGATTATGGCTGGGAATTAGACCTTAGATATTTGATTATATCTCTCTTCTCTCCAGAAGTCATATCTCTCTCCATATTATCATTAGTGACTCTAATTGTTTCTACTTTCACATTACTCATTCATACTCTGTCTAAACTCTGACATCGTCTATTTCCATACTCGCGACAATCTCCGCACCGTGAATTCAATAAGAATATAAACCTCAGTATATCAGACTGTCTCTTAGACATCACCAATGTCTAATTTTTTCTTTCTGTTTTTCATATCAGCTTGATTCATTTTGACCAGGCTCCCTCCGTTCTGCCAAGATCTGACGCTCACATTCTGGTGTTGGGTCAAGTATCAGCGACTTCTGGCCTAGCTTTTTATGTTACAAAGTTGTGGTTGCTGAGCTTGATTGCAGTTTCCTTTTTTAAATATAATTGTTGCTCCGTTTTGTTGAGGCAAGCTACGTTAAACATATACACTCAGTTCGTCGGTTATATTAAGGAGTATGATCAAATATATATTCGTCCTTATCAATGTTGAACTGAAATGAGATCTATGATAGCGTTTCTCAACTTCTTAAGAAGGAACAAACGAACTTTATTTTCTAACATTCTGCACCTTGTCTAAAACTTTCATTGATTATCCTGATATTCACTAAGAGGGCACACCGTAAACAACTAATTTTTTTTTCGTGTATCGGCTATGCTAAGAGAGATGTACACATTCTCACACACATCAAGGAAGATTGGAGAACGCTAGTTCTGGCGACAATGGTCACCAATAGAACGTAGCGAAAATATGCAATTAGCGGCCATATGTTTAGACACGGCACAAAATTAACGACGGCCCTGCTGGTACTGCTTACCGTCCTACATGATGTCCGCGGGCCGCATGTTGAGAAACACTGATTAATTTAAACTCAACTGAATACTCTATTACCGCTCCTCCAGGAGAATAAACAAAAGAGTCGTGCCTTAGTAGATACTGCCGTGTTAGAGACTTCACTGTACTTTACTGTACTTTACTGGACTTCACTGTACTTTACTGGACTTCACTGTACTTTACTGGACTTCACTGTACTTTACTGGACTTCACTGTACTTTACTGGACTTCACTGGACTTTACTGGACTTTACTGGACTTCACTGTACTTTACTGGACTTCACTGTACTTTACTGGACTTCACTGTACTTTACTGGACTTCACCGTACTTTAGTGGACTTCACCGTACTTTACTGGACTTCACTGTACTTTACTGGACTTCACTGTACTTTACTGGACTTCACTGTACTTTACTGGACTTCACTGTACTTTACTGGACTTCACTGTACTTTACTGGACTTCACTGGACTTCACTGTACTTTATTGGACTTCACTGTACTTTACTGGACTTCACTGTACTTTACTGGACTTCACTTTGTGGGGTGACCAGTTCCCTTCCTCGCTGCCTTTTTTCTTTCTTAAGTCAAGAGAAAAGTCAGGTACTCATATACAGCTAGGTAGACTGGAGCGTGACGAAACCGTGAATCGAACCCGGCACTTTTTACTCGAGAAACCAGCGCTCTAACCACTATGTCAATCTGACGCTCTCAATGAGAATAAGCCTGTAAAAGGTGCATGCTAGACCCTCCTGTCCTGTACCATTCGATCAAGATCTTTCCATGTGTTATTTATTCAATTCATTTGTCTCCGGTTTTCTTTGTCCTGTGTTTGTACATCTCCCTCTAACTTTCTTACCCTGGGTATTCCACAGCCAGGACTGTCTAGTCATACTATCAACAAGTTTCCTCAGTGTGTGCGCCAGAGTAGATAAAATAGTAATATTACTCCCAAATTATCACTGTACGAGAAGGGAACTCCAGTAAAACTAAACCGGTATATTATTAAGGGGGTGCGCGACCATTGTAAGTTTGGGAAACACTGTCATGTGGAGTACGTTTTCCCGCTTCTAATCACGCTAGCGAAATAAACATTCATTTAAAAGTATTTCACCAGTGGCGTATTCTCTATGTGTGCTGTGCGTGCTGCGCACACCTATGCCCAAAGGAAAATAAAAATTTAATTTATTATTCTATAAAATATTTCTCTTCTAATGTTCTGCTTTCGGACCGCATGCACCAGGATAACGGATTTTCCCGCATAGAATCTACGAGTATAATCTATTTTCAGTTTCCCCAGACGCTTTTTATAGTGCAGTTTTTAATTGGTTAGTAGCAATCGCCCGAAGTTTCTCGGGTAATTCCGTCACAATGCGTGCGGCACCTTTCGGATTCACGTCTGAACACTGGTTTGATTGGATCGGGGTCATGGCCAGATACGTCAATACAATGCGAACATGCGTGCGGTGGTCCTGCAGCTCTCGAGTTGTAAAAATCGGTTGTGTCCGTCCAGTGTTTTTTGTGATTAATTTTTGTTAGTTGCCGGGAATGCAGATTATTACAGTGACAGTGAGTTTCAAGTTGTAAGTTAATTAGTATTTCGGAGATAGTTGACATATACCCCTAATAACTATCGTTGCGTAATTGAATATAGTTGGTTTTTAAATTAAGAGGGGAAGAAGTTAAATAGTAGGCGTACATATTCATTTTAAGTAGCAGCACGCCTAGCTCGCATTACCAGGATACGCCACTGTATTTCACAGTTTTTTTTTAAAATATTATCGGCCCAAAAAAATGGGGGGGGGGGGGGGAAGGGGGGGGTAATTAAAACGAGTTTTAAATAAAGGTAAAGGTAGTCTAATATCAGATACGTCATATGGAAGTAAAGAGTTAGAGAGACTTTACTACACTACATCCAGCTTTACGAGGTAGTGTTATCGGTACCCTACTTCGCTGAATGTGAATTCCCTAAAAGAAGAGCAGAGTCTGATGCCCATTTACAGCTGCGTAGACTGGGCCCTACCAGGTTTCTAAACTCGGTTAACTTTGCTGCCTGGGGCACAGTAAAGCCAAGTAAAGGTTGTCTAAATGCAGATACAGACGTAGGGAAGTGAGGTGTTAAAGATTACACGCTGCTAGGTCCAGCTTTTTTCGAGTGGGTTTACCAGTTTCCCTTCCTCGCTGCCTCAGCCTTGCCTAACTGATGAGCAGAGTCATGTTTTCATTAATTTGTTGACTAGAGCGTGACGCTATCGTGTTTAGAAATTTTAAAAGGCAAACGAAAATTCAAAGTAAATAAATCAAACTACAATTTAAAAAAAACTAAAACAAACATGAGACCTGTATTGATATGGGGACAGTTTTCGTGGATTTTGCTCTTTTTCGCGCTACCCCCTCCAACCTGTTTTTTGTCCTTGAAACTTGTGCTTGCCACGGTATTAACAAGTTGGGAGTAAAGAAAAAAAACGACTTTTATTCTGTGCATTATTAAAATAGAAATGTTTTTATTTTCATGTCACTAGGTATATTCTGGTAAAAGTTGAATTTCCAGCTGACACCCTTATATCATGCTACAAATTAATGAAACTCGGATTACATCCTGTAATGTGACGTCATACAACTACTGATCCGGTCACCAATCCGCCTTCTGTGCCGTGCGTCAAAGCTCACCATCCCCCCCCCCCCCCCCCCCCCCCGAATCGCAAGAAGCTGGCTATTCGGTGAAATACTGATCACCATACACGTTAATGGCACCACATGTCCGGCTGACCGACTAGTTGTTGACCTCCATGCGGTTGGCGGCAAGATTGTGATTATTATGCTCGTTACTGACACCTCAAGTCGGCTGACCGCTAGATATTTATCATTGTGCGCATTTCTGGCACCTCAACCCGATTTACAGGCTAGATATTAATTATTATGTATGTTATTGGCAACTCAAGTTGCCTAGTTATTGGTTATTATACATGTTACTGGCACCTAAATTCAGGTGACCGGCAAGTTCTTGATCATTATGCATGTTACTGGCAACTCACGTCAGCTGACCGGTCGGTAAGACAGTGATCATTATACATGTTGCTGGCACTACCAGTCGGTCGACCGGCTTAGTTATTGATCACTCATAGTTAGTAGTACCTCACCTCATCTCAGTTGACCGGTTACATAGTGATCATTATGCACGTTAATGTCATCTCAAGTCGACAGATCTGCTTAGATAGTGCGATCATTATACATATTCTTGGCACCTCAAGTCGAGGCAAGATATTGCTCATTATACATGTTACTGGCACCTCCGGTCGGCTGATTCGTAGGACATAAATAAGTATACACGTTACTGGCGACAATATTGTCATTTGAACTGGACATGGATATGAAAATGACAAAAAAAAACGGAAACACCTTGAACGAATTGTACGGAGCAGTAATGTCTGGTATGAGTTTGCTGAAAACCTATGCTCCTACGGGAGCTAAATGGTAACGAGAACGATGATGGATCTGCATCAATAACCCTGGTCATACCTCATTCATGCATAACTGTTCAGCAAGTTCTATCATTTGAAACACGTGCGCTAATAACCGTTACCTAGATATGTGAGAACTCAGAATGGGCAGATCTGTTCATTACAACTAATTGGTTACAAGTTTGTTAGGCTGTTCGAAACTTATGTCTCTGTTTTCTGTGTCAGTAACTTACGTATGGTGCCGCAGAAGAATATTTTAAATTCCATAGATTGTTCCAATTACAAATAACGAATGTTTGAGTCTGCGAAGCGCAAATGAGCAAAGAAATAAAATTTTAAAAGACAATGAGAAGGCATGCATAAAAAGTAAAAAGAAAAGAGATGATGATGATGATGATGACATCTCTTAGCATTGCCCATTACACATGTGAGAACTCCGGAAACAGTTTGCCCATTACACATGTGAGAACTCCGGAAACAGTTTCCGAACTTATTGTCTAAAAGGAAGTACAATATTTCTAAATGGTTTCCTTTTCACTGCATTACTGTATTTTTCTAACCGATTTTATTATTTAAAGCTTTTTACACATACAAAACAAAACAAACAAAAACCATTTAATAAGTAATCTCCACAATCTGCTCGTTTAAACGGGAAAGAAGGGTCAAATATATAAAAAAATAATCATCATAAGAGAAACAGCATACACAGGGAAAAGCCTGTTCAGCTACTTCAAAGTTCGGTTTTCACTGTGGTGATTGGAGTGGTGATTGGAGTGGTGATGAAAAGTGGTGATGGATCAAAGCAGTACTAAGGCGACGATATGCTATAACATGTTGCCATGATGACAACCGCTGCTGATTTGAGTTTAATGATCAGTATATTTGTCGCATCGGTCCGTTACGAAAGAGACGAATTAGTACTATGTCAGTTTTAACTGGAAACACAACAGATTCTTAGAATAACATGCCGGAAATTACAGCAGTCCTGGTTATCTGTGACATTCGGGTGTTTGCTCAAGATACAATCTAAACTGCTTCCCTGCATTGATTATACCTGTTGTGAACCTTAGCTCAAAGTCGTAAATTACCACGTCTGAAGTGAACAAAACATTTAAGGGAAGAGAGAGAGAGAGAGAGAGAGAGAGAGAGAGAGAGAGAGAGAGAGAGAGAGAGAGAGAGAGAGAGAGAGAGAGAGAGAGAGAGAGAGGCCGGAGAGTCCAGGACGCGCTAAAGTATCTTTTCTGACACTGCATTTCAGATAAACTAAGGTGATAGCAGTGACGAAGTGTGGAAGGGAGTGGGGTTATAAAGAAGACCTTGCAAGTGCATTTTATTTGGGTTTTTTTTTTTTTTAATTTTTTTTTTTTTAACATGAGCTGAATAGCAGACGGGGAATGGGAGTTTGTGTTATGACCCATAAATAACAAACTCTCAGCAGAATAGAAAAACCCCCTTTCTGTGAGCGAGTCCCCGATATCGGGGACATTGCCTGACATATCACGGGATTGCGGCTTTCGACTCAAATGACCCACACCGCACGTATGAATTTCTTTTATCCTGGCTCCTTGGGAACCATAGATTGCATTATTCCGGGTGTTTTTGTGGTTCTTCCATTCATACTTCTTGTGGTGAAGGTGGGAGAAGTAATTTTTTTTTTTTTTTTCCGCTTTAATGTTGTTGTTACTTCGTATACCCCTGGTACTCAGTGTCAGTGTTGTGAGGCCAAACCATCTAACAGCACATCCTTGTTTATCGTGCTTCAATTTACTGCAAGGTTTCATTTAAGCAGATCATTTTGCGGCCTACCACACAACAGCGCAAAGAGTAAATACCAGGTATGTGGAGTCGGTAGTCGGAGTCGTGGAATCAGGCGTTTTTTTAGTGGCGTCGGAGTCGGAAAAAATGTCCGGACTCCGACTCCGAATTGTATGCTACATGACTTTTTTTTTTTTTTTTTTTTTTTTTTTTTTTTTTTTCGTTCGCCCGCTAATACTCGAGGCGAAATCTCAGGTTATTATTTTTTATGTCTAACCTGACATTGATTTTACGTGAGTATCCCTTTATTTCTTGTACAGAGACAGGTGTCCCTCGCCATTCAGGCAAATACTCGCCGATTTCGGAGGTACCCATTGCAGCTGGGTCGGCTCAGGAGCCGCCAGTCCCTGGTCGACGACACTCCTTCAAATGTCCTCGCCAGGTCTCGAGTTAATCCAGTCCAAATCCCGGTCGACGAAAAATCCGCAAATGCCGTCGCCCGGGTTTGATCCTGTATCACCCGGTCGCCAGAGCGGTGTTGTAACCACTACGCTAGCGCGGCTCCCAGCATGACTAGTTAAAAAAAAAAAAAAAAAAAAAAAAAAAAAAAAAAAAAAAAAAAAAAAAAAAAATATTCAGAGTCGGGAGTCGGACTTTTAAAATGTCGGGAGTCGGAAAAATTTTTGGCCGACTCTATAACCATGTCTCCGTCTCTGAAGTTCGACCAACATGGATAATTCCATTCCTCTCTTTTTAAGCCATTCTAGAATGTTTATTATTGTCCATTCTAAAATGTATTCGCATTTTAATTATGAGGATTGTTTACTCAACCTATGTCAACACAAACGCCTGCTACCTCAATCCTTCTTATCCATGATCCTTCATTCCAGAGACAGAATTTCGTATTCTTCTTGGTAGATCTGACTTACAGAGTTACTGAAAGGTCCTCATTTTTATATTTATCAGGATATTTCTTTTTGGAGATTTGAAAAAGCAACTACAAATATGTGTAATTATGACAGTCGGAAATCATTTTCTTTGTTATTTAACGAGGAAATTAGGATTTTGTTGATAAATTCGCACACCAGCATTGAAATCCCATGTTAATTCTATAACACGTACGTGTTTGTTTAAATTTTTCTTTTCACCGCTTGAATTCAGGCATAATTATTTTCTCTTCAACATATTTGTATCGATAAATATGGTAAAAAATTACAAGTATACTGTGTAGACACATTAACGAAAGGTGAGTGTTGCGCTAAAAACTTGTCGCAACTTATTCTAACTTATTCATTTTTTAATGCATGGGAAGTAACTCATGGAATTGTAGTCACTTCTTATTTCTACTAGTTGTCTAATCGTGTGACAATAGTCTGATAGTATGGTTGCCGATAGTGGTGTGAACGATTTTGAGTCACGTCCATATATGGAGCGCTCAGGTCGTCAGTTCTTAGAAAACAGTTGGCAATCGCAATGTTTCAAGATTCATTTCCTTTTAAGGTAAAGGTCTTTAGTCGAACATCGTAGAACATTCTTCGTTTCGTAAGTTTAGCTGAGTTGTATTCGATTCGTTTGTTCTGCGCATGTCTCGGTTTGTGGGATGGTTTCAATGATTTCCGCCCAGGACAGTCGGAGCTAAAATGCTGGTAAGGCGAGACGTAGCGCTGTGCTTCGCTTAGTTTATTCAGGAAGGAGTCCTCATCATGGTTGTTCCTTTGTTGAGATGATATATCTCTATGTTATTTCAAATGCCTGGAGGCATATGTGATTATGTGATTTAATTCCTGATAAACAGGTAACTGAATCCTTTTTTGCTGAGTAACTTTATCGCCATCTTGTGATGTTGACTTTTGCTTAGCCTGCCTTATTATAAAGTCTATGATATGACTAGTTTGCTCAGCTCACGATCCACTTCTATTGTCACGCTTCGATTGATGCCTGTCCTACGGACTATTTGCTTCCTGAACTTTATTGATGGATCTAGGTTTGATACTGATAAGGTTGATAAAGTTGGATTTTTATTCCCGTTAATGATATCCACCAAAAGATAGATATAAGTGGATGGAAGCAGACATCATCATCATCATCAGTTGATAAGATCTCTATGGTGTTGTTTGCTCCACTGTAGTGTATGGAATGTCAACTTGGCCTACGCAGTGGTGTGTAGACATGGATTGAGTGTATAATGTGCGAATGATGATAAAGGTTCGTGGTGTTGACAAAAAATGTTCTTTTCTCACACTCATGTATGGCTGGAAGTCATCGACACCAACGACTGTGTACCTTTTCTAAAGTTTAATTGGACGTACACACTCGACAGCACAGATAGTGACAAATCACAGGTTGCCATAATACATCATAGTACAGTGGACAAATGGTCTTGCAATGTTACATGGGCACTCATGTAGAATAATTGTATAATGGACTGTCAGTAGCCAAGCACTCAGTATCGCCCATACATATATATCATCTGACTTCACTGACTGAGCACGTCAGCTTATAAACAATATTTCAGATGGCTTCTAAACCTAATCTCGTCTAGCGACGATTCTTCAACATAATGTTCAGCACATATTTTTCCATATAATAATATTGAACCGCTAGCAATGGGTTCTCATGTGTAGCAGTGATCTCTGGACTGATCAAGCGATAATACGGGCATCCCTTTTCTCTTCTTGAAGGTCACTACATGTTTTGGTTCCAAGATGGCTTCACTCGTGAGCTGTCACTCACGTTTGGATACAGATAATGAATCTGTCCTAAAGTTAGTCATTCATAAAACATTTCATTGCTCTGTAGATTTGATCATGAACAATTGACTGCAATCTACAGGATATAGTGCTGCTAGGAATCGAAGTCGTTTTTCATCGAGTCAAATATATTCTCTTAGACATTCAAATCATAACTATCGAAAACGGTGGCTTCGATCGAGAGTTCATAAGAGTATCTTTGATTACCTTGGTATAGGAAATATGAAACTGCCATTCCTTGGCAATACGAATAAACACTGGGGTAAAGCATACACGATAGGTTTAGACGACTATCACCTTCCCCACAAATACTGAGATCACTTTTTCCCCGGCGACAGGCCGACATGGAAAACACAGTCCCTATCAGGACGAAGCCAAATCACACCACACTCTAGCGACACATCCGCCGAATAGCCTTCGACCTCTCTAGAGACAACAGAACATATAGTTCGACTTAGATATGTAAAGATATACAGATATAAGACAGACTCGTCCTACTCAGACAAACAATACACATAAATTCAGGCCATAGATATTCTGAAGCAAGAACAATCTATTATTACCCAAACAACGAATAAATCGCAGAAAAATGGATTCATCCGCGGAGTTTGATCGAAGAGACGGCACAACTTTCAAGGGAAGTAACTCAATAATGACTTTCCCTTAAGCACTAAAAAATTACCTATGTATAATATTGTAAGATATCAAAGACTGCACGTAACAGTCTTACCACACCTCCCGGGAAAAAAAAATGGAACATTTTTTTTTCTTTGAAATACATCTAGGAGCAACGTACAATAGGCTCACAACGCATGAATAATGCGCAGATGAAAATATCAGGAATACCTATAACGCCTAATATGAGGCTAAGTCGACTTATGGAGCGACTGGTGAGAATGTGTCTCATAAACTGAGAGAAATTATTTCTCTACAAGTATATTTTTCCAGGAAGGTGTCATCAAAGTCTAATACAATTCTGGCAATTACACAATGCCTAAAAAATTCATATCATCATTTCGTATTAGATATCTTAAATTTATGATTTATGAAGAAAAAATCATCAAAGCACAGCGGTGAATAAACATCAATGAACCGCTATGTAGTGATACAATCATTATATTATTAAATTACAAATGTGTATCTATCATGATATAGAAAAGGAACTACTATAGAACTAGACATATCAAGAAGTCTAAGCCCTAATAGTTATGTGGAATCATGTGGGCATCTTGACAGAATGTCTGCCATCACATTATCTGATCCACGAATAGCTCGCACAGAGAAATGAAAAGGTTGAAGAGCAATTGCATATCGAGTAGACCTCGAGCTCTTCAAATTCTTACTCTGTATAGCAGTAAGAGCTTTTTGGTCGGTTTCTACTATGAAATGTGCGCCTAGAAGGAATCTCTGTAGTTTGAGGATCAACCAAACCATAGCTAATAGCTCACGGTCTAAAACCGAATAATTCCTTTCTGCCGCATTAAGTTTTCTGGAAATATACATTACAGGATGCAGAGTTCCAGAGTACTCTTGCATTAGTGCCGCTCCAATCCCAGTGGATGAAGCGTCACTACGAAGAACGAATGTCTTATCTTTAGTAGGTAGCACTAAAATAGGTGGTGTTGAAAACAATGTTTTAATCTTATCCAGAGAGCATTGGCATTCCTGAGACCAGTGGACCACATTAGGCGAACCTTTCTTTAGAAGTGTTGAGAGAGGTGCCATGATAGAGGATAGATTCTGAATGAATCTGCCATAAAATTGAATAAGACCTAACAGACTTCTCACCTGTTTTTTAGTCTTAGGGATTGAGATGTTAAGTATCTTACTAGTATTATGGTCCTCTGTCTTTAGGAAACCATGACCAACTCGGTGGCCTAGGAAAGAAATTTCGCTAAAACCAATATAGGCTTTAGAGGGTTTCGCTGTCAGGTTGCTCACGCAAAGTAGACAGCAATTCATCTAACCCTGAATAGTGATCTTCCCAAGTATCGCTGAAAAGACAGATGTCGTCTAGATATGCAATGACATCTGACCGATAAGATAGGATTCGGCGCATCATGCGTACGAATGTAGCTGGTGCGTTCATAAGACCGAAAGGCATAAAATTCCATTGGAACAAACCTCTAGGTGTTGAAAAAGCCGTGAGAGGTTTGGCGCGTTCAGATAAAGGAACTTGCCAATATCCTTTAGACAAATCAAGTTTAGTGAAAAAATGAGATTTGGAGAGTCGAGTAAGTAGCTCTTCCAGTAAAGGCATAGGTTCGGCATCGAACTTCGTTACTTGATTCAATTTTCGATAGTCAACGCAAAGACGTATGTTATTGTCTTTTTTACGCACAATAACCATCGGCGAAGAATATGCAGAGGTGGATGGTTCGATTATTTTCAAATCTATCATCTCATCCAACTCTTTCTCGACCTGTGCTTGAAAATGTATAGGTATAGGATAAGGTCTAACCCTAATAGGAGTATGGTCAGTTAGAACAATGTCATGTTCAATGACATGCGTTTGTCCAGGGATGTCAGTGAGTACATCCTGAAATGTTTGCAACATAGTTGAAACTTGTCGCTGTTCTCCTAGAGACAAATCAGGAGAGACAGTAACGTTCTTCCATGATTCACTAGAATGAAGTGGGATCATTGGAAGAGGAAGATTTACATCTGAAAAACTTGTTTCCTCATCCTGTATCACGGACAGTGATGAGTAATGACCATGTTGTACTGGAGAATTGTCCGTTGCTTGGAAAATGGGTTGCAAATAATCCGGACGTTCATGGAATTCAGTAAGCATATTGATGTGGAAGGTTTTATGCTTCCCATCAATATCGACAATATAGTCGACATCGGAAATTTTCGATATTATATCGTACGGACCTTTCCAAGAAATAAGTAATCTGTTTTCCCTACAAGGTAGTAATACAAATGCTTTGTCACCAGGACAAAGTTGTCGTAAGCATCTCTTCTTATTGGCAAATTGCCTTGCCTTCTGTTTCGCAAATTCAGAAGAAGAAGTTGCTAATTTGCATGCTTCGATAATTTTTTGTCTCAACGCGATGACATATTCGTAGGATGACTTTGTGTCATCGTCAATATTGTCAGATGTTATGAGATCGTGAAGCAACGACATAGGGCCACGCGGACGCGCGCCAAAGACGAGTTCAAAGGGAGAAAATCCTGCATGTTCATTGGGTACCTCTCTGTAAGCGAAGAGGGCCGCAGGTAAAACTCTGTCCCAGTCTTGAGGATGATCCTCAGTTATCTTCCCCAGTAAGTTTTTAAGTGTTCTATTAAGGCGTTCGACCATACCATTAGACATTGGATGGTAGATACTACTTAAAGATCTATCTATCTGCAGAGTAGACATTACTTGAGACATGGTATCTGATATTAGTTGGGTGCCATGGTCTGACAATATTTCTCCGGGGAACCCCAGACGAGAAAATATAAGCCAAAGAGCATCTGCAATATCAGCAGTAGTAATGCTCTTCAGAGGAATAGCCTCTGGCCAACGTGTGCACATATCAACACACGTCAAGATAAACTGATGTCCTCTGGCAGACTTGATCTTAAATGGACCAATAATGTCTATAGCCATTTTTTGGAACGGCCGACTAGGAATGTCCGCCGCCTGAATGGGTGCAGCATGCCGTGGACCTTTGGATTTAACTTCCTGACATACTTTACAAGATCGACAATAAATCCGTATGTCCTTGTTTACCAATGGCCAAAAGAAAGCCGCAAGGACTCTTGACTTAGTACGGGAAAAACCCATGTGTCCAGCACACTGAGAGTCGTGAGCGTGCTGCAAAATTTTAACTCTCAAATTCTTGGGAACCAGGATTTGAGAATGACTTGACGTAATGGAGTCTTGAACCATACGTACAAGTACGCCATTCTTCTTTGTAATCCACGATTTACGACTTGTGTCTTTATTCGGATCACCTTTAGTTGCAAGAATGAAGAATTTCTTCAGAGTGGGATCATCTTCTTGCTGTTTTATAAACGAGTCACGAGAAATTACCAAGGGATTATCTTGGTTATGCACTTCATTATCTTCAGTAGATGAAGTTTGAGGCATATTAAGAGCCTGAGCTCTAGTGACTACAGCGTTAGCAATCTGCATGTTTTGCCTTTCCCACGTGGAAATTTGTTGCGGAGTGCATTCCTTGACTCCATGAATGCGACCGATGATGAGGTCAGCGATCGGATTCGGAAGAAGACATGCGTGTACATCTCCTGTAAAGAAAGGAGTAGCAATCCTAATGATAGCAGTAGAGTATTTCTCTAATGTTCCGCCAAATGTTACACATTTGACTACTTGTCCAGTGGCACGGGAAGGATCTACGAGTGACTGCCTAACACCAATTGTGGTGCATCCAGAATCAAATAGCACAGAGACTGGATTGTTATTCACTAAACCCTTATGTAAGACAAGAGAACCTCTTCCATCATGCGCGACTGATGCTGGAAGAGCAGGAAGAGGATGGCCACAGCTTAAAGTAGACACTGTGGTTGGCTCAAATAACGTTTTGCATTGGGGGCACTGAGATGCTCTCCCAAAATCAAAAGCGGCACATGCCATATTACTAGCATCATTATTATCTTTACTCTGTTTATAGGCTTCATGGGACTCTTGTTGTGCAGAGTTTGCCTGAAAATGTGGTTTATGTCTTTTGTTTTGAGATCTACCTCGGTTATTATCACCTCTGTAGTTATTGTTACCTCTATTGTAACCCCTATTTGGGTTTGAGTCATAGTTCCCTTGGTTACCATTATCATATTCATTATAATGAGTATCTCTGTAATTATGATCTTGTTGACTCCAAGACGGATAACCCTGATAGTTTCTATAATTACTTCCTCTACGGAAATTCCTATAATTATGACCACCCCTGTGTCGAGAGCTATCAGGTCGTCTCCAGTTCTTTGAAGAAGAACCCTGAAATGATTGGTTACCTTGGTTTTGATAACTATTATGGTTACCTTTTTTATCAAATCTGTTTTGAGGTCCCTGAAATCTGTGTGAATAATTGGGATTGTATGGTGTTGCTGAAGCAACTGGCATACTCTCCTTAATCTTAGTGTTGCCAAAAGTCACGTCGGGGTGTGCAGTGACATATTGGGAACAATATTCTTCCATTTCTTTTAGAGATTTGGGTTTACGCTCATGTATAAATTCAAGGAAAGGTTTGTTCACACATGACATAATCTTATCTCTGAGCAACAAATCCATAAGTCCTTCATACGTTTTTTTCTGTTTTGGAAAGCTCAATCCAACGATCAACTGTGAGACGTGCCTTTGCAGTGAATTCTGAGAATTCTACACCCGTCTCAGGTACCATCGTTTTAAATAAAAGGCGATAGCCTTCCTCACTTAGCTGATATTTTTTTATCAAAGCCGCCCTAATGACATCATAATTATCCTTATCTGCTTCTCCTACAAGGCATAATCTAGTCAAAGATTCACCTTTCAAGTTTTCTGATAATTGATTAGCGTATTGTGATTTATCCACATTATGTGTACGACAAGAACGTTCAAATCTATCCAGCCAGAATGTAATATCGTCACTGGACTGATTGAACGGTGGAACCTTAACCTTGTAAGTAGAAGGTTTATCATTACCACTAGATGCCTGATTAACATTACTCATACTTGTCAATCTTAATTTCTCCAACTCAAATTCATGTTCTCTTATTGCTTTTTTTTCTTCAGCCTCTCTGTCTAATCTTTTTTGTTCAGCTTCCCTGTCTAATCTTTTTTGTTCAGCTTCCCTGTCTAATCTTTTTTGTCAGCTTCACTGTCTAATCTTTTTTGTTCAGCCGCAGCTTCTCTTTCCAATTTTTTTTGTTCAGCTTCAAATCTCCTTTCCTCTACCTGCATCTGCAATTTCTTTTGTTCAGCAGCAGCCTCAGCTTCTCTTTCTAATCTTTTCTCTTCTGCCATAGCTCTTCTCTCTTCTGCAGCTAATGCTTTGTCATATTGAGCAACTGCCCATTGTTCTAATTGTTGACCAGTCTTATCAAGGGCTTTCCCTTGTGTAATGAAGTATTCCAAAGTAGACATGATGTCTAACAATAATACTAATCACCTGAACCAATAATAATACCACAAGTTCTCAATGACTTGATTAATCAGTATACTATCCCAATATCTGTGGGTCACAAGCCTTTAATAAGGTCTTGTATAATAGTAATAATAATCAGGTACTGGTTTATACCATAATCCAAGTGCAGTGCACAGGCAATTGTGTCTTATGAAATATACCTATATAAAACATATGTCAACCAACAGAATACATAAAGTACAAATAGGACTGACAATACAAGAACGTTTGCAGAAATCAAAATAAATCAAATAGGGAAATCAATGAAAATAATCACTGAATCTGCAAAGAATAACAACACAAATGACGTCACAATATATGAATATAAATTGTGAATAGAACTGAAAGATAGAAAAGGTTAGACCAACAAATTACAAACAAATCAAAACAAAACTAAAGAACAAAGAAATATTACAAAAATAACAATAATTACAGACTTCACAGCTAACACAAAAGCAACAGTTGTCGCAGCAAATTTTCAATCAAGAAAATTGCACCTATAGAAAACGCCCACAACGGACCCTCTATGACGTGGGATATTCTGTTGTGAGGACGCCGCCCAACCTTAAACACAACCCGCTGACATAGAAACTAACATACTATACAAACAAATAACATGTAAACATAAATATATATAAATTATGTGTATGATAGTATGTGTTGCAAAATAGGCTCAGTTTTACAGTAATGGCAAAGTTATTTTTATGAAAATAAACAAACTGCCACTTTATTCAATTAAACATTCTGGCCTTAAATATTAAAGTTCATATACAGAAAACAAGAAGATCCATCGATGAAAATAGGACTTCTTAGTTCACTCATACTGTCTTCCTGTTAATATTGACAAGAATTGATCCAACTGTTCTGTGAAACTCTGTAATGTCTAATGTAAAACTGTCAACAACGCTGACCTACATACTGCATTCACTTGACAGGTCACGTGACAAAGTGTTGACAAATAGCAAACCAATACTGCAAGTATGTCGTATCAGCCACAGGAAACGGTCTGGTATCGGTAATCTGTTGACTTCTGAACTTCTGCGAGGTCAAACCCAGAAAGCTGGTCCACCAGTTGATAAGGTTGATAAAGTTGGATTTTTATTCCCGTTAATGATATCCACCAAAAGATAGATATAAGTGGATGGAAGCAGACATCATCATCATCATCAGTTGATAAGATCTCTATGGTGTTGTTTGCTCCACTGTAGTGTATGGAATGTCAACTTGACCTACGCAGTGGTGTGTAGACATGGATTGAGTGTATAATGTGCGAATGATGATAAAGGTTCGTGGTGTTGACAAAAAAAAATGTTCTTTTCTCACACTCATGTATGGCTGGAAGTCATCGACACCAACGACTGTGTACCTTTTCTAAAGTTTAATTGGACGTACACACTCGACAGCACAGATAGTGACAAATCACAGGTTGCCATAATACATCATAGTACAGTGGACAAATGGTCTTGCAATGTTACATGGGCACTCATGTAGAATAATTGTATAATGGACTGTCAGTAGCCAAGCACTCAGTATCGCCCATACATATATATCATCTGACTTCACTGACTGAGCACGTCAGCTTATAAACAATATTTCAGATGGCTTCTAAACCTAATCTCGTCTAGCGACGATTCTTCAACATAATGTTCAGCACATATTTTTCCATATAATAATATTGAACCGCTAGCAATGGGTTCTCATGTGTAGCAGTGATCTCTGGACTGATCAAGCGATAATACGGGCATCCCTTTTCTCTTCTTGAAAGTCACTACATGTTTTGGTTCCAAGATGGCTTCACTCGTGAGCTGTCACTCACGTTTGGATACAGATAATGAATCTGTCCTAAAGTTAGTCATTCATAAAACATTTCATTGCTCTGTAGATTTGATCATGAACAATTGACTGCAATCTACAGGATATAGTGCTGCTAGGAATCGAAGTCGTTTTCATCGAGTCAAATATATTCTCTTAGACATTCAAATCGTAACTATCGAAAATGGTGGCTTCGATCGAGAGTTCATAAGAGTATCTTTGATTACCTTGGTATAGGAAATATGAAACTGCCATTCCTTGGCAATACGAATAAACACTGGGGTAAAGCATACACGATAGGTTTAGACGACTATCACCTTCCCCACAAATACTGAGATCACTTTTTCCCCGGCGACAGGCCGACATGGAAAAACACAGTCCCTATCAGGACGAAGCCAAATCACACCACACTCTAGCGACACATCCGCCGAATAGCCTTTGACCTCTCTAGAGACAACAGAACATATAGTTCGACTTAGATATGTAAAGATATACAGATATAAGACAGACTCGTCCTACTCAGACAAACAATACACATAAATTCAGGCCATAGATATTCTGAAGCAAGAACAATCTATTATTACCCAAACAACGAATAAATCGCAGAAAAATGGATTCATCCGCGGAGTTTGATCGAAGAGACGGCACAACTTTCAAGGGAAGTAACTCAATAATGACTTTCCCTTAAGCACTAAAAAATTACCTATGTATAATATTGTAAGATATCAAAGACTGCACGTAACAGATACCTTTGCTGTTTGAGGAACATAGAGGACAATAATGTGACGCTCGAAAGACATGCCTGTCTTGTTGAGGTCAAAAATAGGAGACCAGATTTAATCTCCTAGTTGATATCTACTAGCTCTTATGGAAAGGGGAAGTTTACTACCTGACTACATGTACAGCGGTTTACGATATCCTAAAAGGCATACGATGTACATTATTATTATGCTGTTTGCTGTGCCTGTTGAATCGACTACTTCGATGATACAATGACTGTTGTACTATACCTGTGATGTTTTTCTGCATAACGATGTCCATGCATCTTGTCATTGTGGCGTACAATATATATTGCCAAAAAACCATCACTGCTGTTTAAAGCTTTATTGACTTTTCACATCGTGAGTTAACGTGACGTCATTGTGTGGATTGCCTTGTTTGTAATGCTCACTGTTTGAATACACATCTGTATCCTTACATCACACTTAAACCAGACTACAGACACCATGTTACTACGCCTCATCATCCCTGGTGTCTGAGGGTGGCACACTACTCTGCAAAGGCCAGTATCATAGTACCTTTGGGAAGCAGATGAATTACAACACTCTCAACGTTGTGTAGCAAATGTAACTTCATCCACAGAACATTTATACACTACACACATTAAATGCTACTCAACAGTGAGGAATGCAGTAATCAACCCAAAACTTGACTGCTTGCGTCAGGGAACCAGAGGTGACCAAGACCCTTCTCCACCTCCATGTGGTGGTCCTGGAAATAGGCTGTTTCACTGCAGTCTGGCTGAGAGAGTAGGGATCGAAGTGCGAAGGCAAACCCGGTCCCAAAAAATCACGTGCTGAAGTCGGATGTGTCGGCCGAAAGGCGCAAATATCGCAGCTTCGATGTAAACGGACACAACGCAACCAACGTCCTTTTCAGGACGAACGCAGAAGAAGAAGAAGACACATTAACCATAAGGTTAATGAAAATGTACACTAAAACATTAATAAGAGAAAGTCTAGGACAGCATGGAAAACAGCAAAGGAGAAATGCGAAACAGAAACGTGGAAAAAAAACTTAAAATGTCATTGTGTTTTCACGAAACAGAAAGAAGAATTTAAAAAAATATATGCCATAGCTTTATGTTCCAGATGAAGTTCTGCGAGACAAAGACGAATCTGAATGTGCATAAATTACTACACTCGCGGGAATCTATGGCATCACTGGCGAAATTAAAAAGCACGGACATATTTAGGTCAGGTCTCCTTCTTCAAGTGCCACGTAGCTGAGGTCAACGATCGTACATAATGCATAAAAACCGTGGCAGGGTCTTCAGGTGACATACAAGAGGGTAAAGATGGACGGGAGGTCCTAGCCAAACAGGGAGAAGAAAAAATGAGAAGTAGCAGATAAAAACAAAACAAAGAAAACAAATCAACTTTAAACTGGATTGGTTCTCCAAGAACAAGATTTCATGTGTGTTCAATTTGATGGAACCATGTGCTCCAAATGGACTTAGAACAAAAGACGATATGTGCAGTGTGTGTGTGAGTAAGAATGTTATTACTCGGTACGAATGTAAGATGTCGAAATAAAAAATTCTTCTTAGTACATTCTCAGATGTCAACCTGAATATTTTCAAAGAAAGCATTAGTTAGCTCCAAGCTATTTGTTTCGCCATAGAGTTTTTTTTTTCCCCCGAAAATTGTACTAATGACGGTCACATGTGCTTTCTCTGTTGCTCATAAGTTGGGCCTCTTTGAAGCAGATGTTCAGCAGTCATTTTATCACTGCCACATTTACACTCATTGGTACTTCTTTATCTTTAGCTTGTTGAATAGATGATAGCTCCCAATCTGTTGTGGCCCGTGCGGAGTCTGAAGGTTATCACTTGTTCTCTTCTGCTGAGTTGGTAATATGCATCATGTTGTGTGTATCCTGGATGGTCTGAATCCCATTTGTTTCTGTATTTGGTTCTGAAAAAAACTCTTTGCCTCTTCGAAAGTTTTGCTTGGATCAGGTTGAGGTAGCTTTACACCTTCCTTATCCAATCTGTCAGCCTCTTCATTGCCGGGGATGCTACAATGAGATCGGATCTATTGTATCACAACACTTTCGAATCGCTGACCTTAGTAATTACGAGGCCCGGTTTGGACCATTCGGATTATAGTTTTGTTGCAACACATTTATGTCAAAATTTAGCAAATAATTTTTTTTTTTTTTCTAACCAGCGGCACTCGAGCTTTCCAGCTCTTTTTGGCCCAATGACATGTCATTGCGAGACTGGGGGGTCAGTGGACTTTCCTTCCAACCCGGTCAGGAGCTTCGCTCCTTCCCATCCACCCGGGATTTATGTGCAGGAGCCGTTCAGGTTATTCAGTCAAATTTCCGGTCGTAAACATTCCTTCAAACGCTGACGCCCGGGTTTGAACCATGAAAACCTGGTCGCCAGTTCAACGCCGTAGCCATTACACCAGCGCGGCTCCCAACAAATAATTATAGACATTGATTTTATTTTAATGCAGTGTAATAGTACATATTCCTGAATATTCCTCTAAAATATAATCGTGGTCCCTTATTTTGCTTTTGAAACTAAGAATAGTGGGACGTGTTCTTCGATATCATCCACTAAGTCGCCCACGTCGCTAGGGTTAGGATTAAGATCAAGTTTTAGGGTTGGGTTTAGGATTCTTAAACCTAACCCTAAACCGTTTCCCCATATTACTGTTTCTCTGAATTCTTTTTTTTAAGACTATATCGAACACATCATTTCAACCCCTTATATGTTTCAAAGCTGGAGGTTGGAACCCGGAGTCTGGGCCCCCTGTGTGGATGGAACCCGATTGGGTCAGATCGGTTGAATCGGCTTAAGGTCGGCCCTGCACGAAAGCACTCAAGTTCTCTTGCAGAGGTATTTTCTACGGCAATGAATTCTTCATGGTGAGGCTGCCACTCGTGCAAAATCTCAAATTAGTAGCTTCTTATGACATGCTTGACAGGTGTAACTGTACTTTTTCTCTTGTTGAGGTGATCACTGGCCCAAGACAGTATACATGTTGTTAGGTGTGTAGTGCGAGCGTATGATGAACTGAGTGTGGGTGCGAATGAAGGCGCGAATGTATGTAGACCCTGCAACCCATACACTCACATGCAGTAGTCAAGGATGCTTGGACACTGCAGGCACGTTTCAAAACATTTATTGACGAGAACACACATGGTATCAACAGGAACAGTCATTGTAAACAAGGTCATGCTGACCGTAAATCGATAGGTATACATTAGGCATCCATCAAGCTGGTAAACATTTGAATATTCGTGCATGGTCAATACAATGTTCTTCAATAAGGACAGTTCGTGGCGTCGCCCTCGGATTTTTATTCATTCATTGTGTTTGACCTGTAGGGTCAGAGGTTGACAGTTCGGCGTGGGCCTATGGGAAGGTTTTTTAAGCGGGAGTGAGATATACTTCCGGGAAGCCGGGAGGTCCTGTTTTTCTGAAGGGACCAAGAGTCCATTGTTTTTCGGGGAGAATCTTCGAAGTAACTGCTATGGCAGTTTTCCCCAGTGAATCTCTGTGCGTCGGGATGACGACAGAATTCCTTGTGTAGTTCTGAGGATTCATTTACCAGGTAATACCGACCTTTATGCATTATTACGCTTTTCGGTGGCAGAACATGTAAAGGATTACCTAGGGTGAACAGCAGTTCACTGATCCGCCATTTCAGAACTTATATATTTGTGCTCGAGGTAGCCATCCAAGACTGTTAGTCTTATATTGTCCAGAAATCCAGTGACGAAGATATATTGTGGGAGCCGCAGATTGGCGGAACTTCTATCTACAATAAGTATTACTGCAGGGTTGATGATAACCTATTTAACAGAAGTACACGGCCGACGTTAGGACGAGGCCTGTGCTTCCGGCTATTATACTACAGCCTGATATGTGCAATTGGCGGGAGTGCCAAGTTGCACCTGTGTGTCAAGGTAACTAAGGCATCTGACGCGTTTAGTCAGAGACGCCAAGGGCGACGCTACGAACTGTCATTATTGAAGAACTTTGCTATTGACCATGCACGTCTATTCTGATGTTTACCTTTTTGAATGCCAAATGTATACCTATCGATGTCAGGTCAGCATGACCTTGTTACACTGACTGTTCCTGTTGATATTATGTGTGTTCCCGTCAATAAATGTCTTGAAACATGCCTGCAGTGTCAAAGCATCCTTGATTACTGCATGTGAGAGTATGGGTTGCAGGATCTACATCTATACGAGCCTAAACACATTCGCGTCTTCATTCGCACCCACACTCAACTCATCATACGCTCGCACTACACATCTAACAACATGTAAACTGTCTTGGGCCAGTGATCACCTCAACAAGAAAAAAAAAGACAGTTACATTTCTGGTGGACCAGTTACGTGGGCTCTTATGATACATTTCTTGTCGCCAATGTGGCCTAGAAACTTACATTTCTGATGGACCAGATCTGTGGGTTTAAAAAGAACAGAGCGAGCATTTGACATTATTGTTGACATTTATGGATCCAGAAATTTACATTCCTGGTTGGCTGTTACATGTATGATGTCTCCAGTTTTGTCGAGAAAGTTACAAGAAGGACAAGTACACATTACACTTCTGATCTGTGGGTCTAAGCTACACACGGGACAGCCGTAACACACAACGCTAATTCTACACTTGCAAGTTTTGGCTACAACAGGACAGATATAGGTCATCAACGGTTGACACAAATAAACAGTACGAGCATTTATATTATAATGCTACATAAAGCATAACAAGACAAGTACTGAAGTGAACTACTAGGCATTTGCTACGTGGACCATAACTGCATAGAAGGCGGGTTCCTATTGTAAACAGTACTGCGGGTTGTTACACGTTTCATTCAACAACAGACTTTTCTAGGTCAGAGCATTCAAGCTACATTGTTGGAGGTCAAGTGTCTGTAAACAGTACGTGAAATTGTAAACATTCAATGTGCAAGCCCTAATTTGAGAAGGTCATAGTAACTTTGGTTCGTGAATACCACTTTATGTTACAGTGGATTTGACGTTCAGTGCGCGTTTGACATTTCGTTTCTGTGTTCGCAAGGAGCAAGAAATTTATTTTAGTTTCAGCTGTGACTGAACTTGTTCTGCAACACATTGAAATTGATTGCTATATGTTTATGTCACTTCTACTGTTTTTGTGTATTTTTCTGCGGGTTTTTCGGTTGGTGGGTCTTACGGTAAATATGCCACTTGATCGAGGCTTACTGTAAGCGGTCTGTAGGTGCAAATTTTCTTAATTTGGAAATTTGCTAGTGACAATTGGTCGCTATTGATGTTAGCTGTGATGTAATTGTACTTAACGTTGTTTTTGTAATATTTTGTCTGTTTTTCAGTTTTGATTGTCGATTTGTTTTGTTTGTATTCTGTAGGTCTCTCCTTTCTTGTGTATTTCTCTACACATTTTTGGTTAAAACAGTGTTGCCATTTGTATTGTTTTGTATTTTTGTCTTTGTATTTTTTTTTTTTTGGTTGTACTACATTACTGTCATGCACAGTCTACATACACATACTTGGTCATGTTTTGATATTATTGATAAGGTAGACTCTTCATATAGAGTTTGTTAAATAATATTATATAAGATATTTATACAAGTTCTTTGATAAAAGACTTGTTATCTACAAAGATTGAGACAGTAAAATAAAGTGAAGTGAGTATACAAGTCTAGCATTTCAGACTTGTCTCCCATTGAAGTGGGATAAGGTAATTTATTTAATTTTTTTTCAGGTTTCTGATCTCATTAGACAGAATGTCTACATTGGATTTCTTCATCCAGCAAGGGTTGACCCTGGTAAGTCTGGTAAAGAATTGGAAGAATATTCATCTGCTCAATTCGCCATTGCATTAAAGTCAGAAGAAAAGAAACAAAAAGAGGAAATTAAATTGAAAGCAGAAGCTGAACTAAAGAAGCTAGAAGCTGAGAATAGAAGATTAGAACTTGAAGAAAGAAGGTATCAAAGAGAGGCTGAGGAGAGAAAAGCTCAAGCTGCTGCTGAGGAGAGGAAAGCTCAAGCTGCAGCTGATGAAAGAAAATTCCAGATGGAAATGGAAGACAAAAAACTTCAAGCTGCTGCAGAGGAAAAAAAAAACTTCAAGCTGCTGCAGAGGAAAAAAAACTTCAAGCTGCTGCAGAGGCTGAAATTAGAAAAATGGAACATGAGGAAAGAAAACAGAAGATGGAACTTGATGAAAAACTCGCAATTTTGGAGTTAGAGAAATTGAAATTGGCGAGTACGGGTGCTCAGCAAACAACTTCGAGTACGACAAAGGAGTTTGTTAGTAGGATTAAATTGCCTCATTTCAATCCTTTAAAGGATGACGTAGCAGATTATCTAGATAGATTCCAATTTTTGTGCGATACGCATAACATAAAAAAGGAAAAAATATGTTGAACAACTGATGCCATTTTTTACAGGTGACACAGTGACTACTCTTATGACAATAGACGAACATGAGAGGACTAATTATGATGTTGTCAGGGCAGCATTACTAAAGAAATACCAATTAAAACAAGAAGACTATCGTCTTCGTTTTAGGACAATGTTGCCAGAAAATGGAGTAGATTTCTCTGATTTTGTTACAAAGATACGTCGTACATTTACACGATGGGTTGAGTTGTCTCAGATTGAGAAAAAATATGAAGGTCTAATGGACTTATTATTGCGAGATAAGGTTTTGTCATCTGTTAATGATTCTTTTCTTGCATTCCTTCATGAGCGTAAGCCTAAAAACTTAAAAGAAATGGAGGAATACTGTTGTCAGTATGCCACAGCACATCCCCATGCTACAGTTAGCAATTCTAAAGTGAAAGAAGGGTTGCCAGCTGCTTCGGCAACACCATATGGCCCTAATTTCAGAAAAAAATTTCAGGGTGCTCAACAAAATTGGAATAGGGGAAGTAATCAAAATTACACTCAGAAGCGGAGTAATCCAACACATGATGGTTCTTCGTCTATGCAGTGGAGACAAGATGGTAGTTCTCGTAATTTTAGTGGTAATAATTTGAGACACTTTCGTAAAGGCTATCCAAATAATAACTATTCAAATTTTCGAGGTAATCATTCTCGACGTCAAGATTATGACGATGGTGAATTTAGAAACCGGGATTCAAACCGGAATGATGAGTACAATAGACAATATGATCACAATTACAGGGGAAATGATAATCGAAATAATTACAGGGGAAATGATAGTCAAAATAATTACAGGGGAAATGATAATCGAGGTAGACCTAGGTTTAACAAAAAAGACCTTACCAACAGGCAAACTCTGCGCAACAAGAGTTTGATGGAGCCTGTAATACAGTAAATGATAGTGGTAACTCTAGGGCTATCACTGGTTGTGCTTTCGATTTTGGGAGAGCAACTGAATGCCCCCAATGCTTAACATTGTTTGACTCATCAACTGTATCTACGCTAAGTTGTGGTCACCCTCTTCCTGCTCTACCTGCTACAGTTGCGCATGATGGGAGAGGATCTCTCATCTTACATAAAGGTCTAATAAATGATAGGCTAGTCTCAGTACTTTTCGATTCGGGATGTACTACCGTCGGGGTTAAGGAGTCTCTGATAGATCCTTGCTGTGCCACGGGAAAAACAATCAAATGTGTTACATTTGGTGGTACTATGGAAAGCTATCCTACTGCTATTATTAGGATTGACACTCCTTTCTTCACAGGAGATGTCCATGCATGTCTTCTTCCTAATCCTATTGCGGATCTTATAATCGGTCGTATTCATGGGGTTAAGGAATGCACCCCGCAACAAATTTCTAGTTGGGAAGAAAAAAACATTCAAACGGTCAATGCAGTGGTGACAAGAGCTCAAGCTCTTAATCCCCCAACTTCATCTGATAATAGTAATGAAGTTGATAGCCAAGACGAGCACTTGGTGATTTCCCATGACTCGTTTGTTAAACGTCAAGAAGAGGATCCTTCTTTGAAGAAATACTTCCTTCTTGCAAAGAAAGGGGATCCCAATCAAAATACGAATCACAAATCGTATATCACTATGAAGAATGGTATATTGGTACGAATGGTACAACACTCGGACAAGTCTATGCACTCGCAAATTCTTGTGCCTAAGTGTATGAGAGCCTTAATTCTTCGGCATGCACACGATTCTCAGTGTGCGGGACACATGGGTTTTTCCAGAACTAAAACTAGAGTCCTTGCGTCATTCTTTTGGCCATTCGTGAATAAAGACATCCGAATTTATTGCCGATCTTGCAAAATTTGTCAAGAGGTCAAGTCTAGGGGTCCGAGACATGCTGCTCCTATTCAGGCTGCAGATATTCCGATTCGGCCGTTTCAGAAAATGGCTATAGACATCATTGGTCCGTTCAAAATTAAGTCAGCCAGAGGACACCAATTTATCCTCACTTGCGTGGACATGTGCACGCGTTGGCCAGAGGCTATTCCTCTGAAGAGCATATCAACTGTCGATATCGCTGATGCTCTTTGGCTCGTATTTTCTCGTCTGGGATTCCCCGGAGAAATACTGTCGGATCACGGCACTCAGTTAATTTCGGACGTTATGTCTCAGGTAATGGCTACGCTAGACATTAAAAGGTCTCTCAGTAGTATTTATCATCCAATGTCCAATGGATTGGTAGAACGTCTTAACAGGACACTAAAGAACTTACTTGGCAAGATAACGGAGGATCATCCTGAAGATTGGGACAGGGTTTTACCTGCAGTCCTCTTTGCCTATAGAGAGGTTCCCAACGAGCATACAGGGTTTTCTCCTTTCGAACTTGTCTTTGGCGCGCACCCGCGCGGGCCAATGTCCTTGTTACACGATTTGATAACTTCCGATAATATTGACGATGATACACAATCGTCATATGAATATGTTATAGCTCTTAGAGAAAAGATTATCGAATCGTGCAGGTTAGCAACTTCATCTTCCGAATTTGCGAAAGAAAAAGCTAGGCGATTTGCTAATAAGAAAAGACGCCTACGTCAACTTTGTCCTGGAGACAAAGCATATGTCTTACTGCCCTCAAGAGAGAATAGACTTCTCATTTCTTGGAAGGGTCCATACACTATAGTCTCGAAAATTTCTGATGTCGACTATATTGTCGATGTGGATGGAAGGCATAAAACCTTCCATATAAATATGTTAACAGAGTTTATTGAACGTCCAGACTATTTACAGCCTATTTTCCAGGCGACGGACGACTCTCCAGTTCAACATGGTCACATCTCATCCCTGTCCGTTATACAGGATGAGGAAACTATTTTTTCTGACGTGAACTTACCTCTTCCTACGATTCCACTTATTTCAACGGAATCGTGGAGAGACGTTACAGTCTCTTCTAACTTGTCTTTTGAGGAACAGCGTCAAGTATCCTCTACGTTACAATCATATCAGGATGTCCTTACCGACATTCCTGGACACACAGATGTCATAGAACATGACATCATACTTACTGATCGTAATCCGATCAGAGTAAGACCATACCCAATACCTATTCATTTTCAAGCACAAGTCGAGAAAGAATTGGATGAAATGATTCAACTACAAATAATTGAACCATCCACTTCAGCTTATTCTTCGTCGATAGTTATTGTTCGAAAGAAAGACAATAACATACGTCTTTGCGTTGATTATCGCAAATTAAATCAAGTTACGAAGTTCGATGCTGAACCTATGCCGTTATTAGATGATCTACTTATTAGACTTTCTAAAGCTAAATTCTTTACTAAACTAGACTTGTCGAAAGGTTATTGGCAAGTCCCATTGACGGAACACGCCAAACCTCTCACTGCTTTTTCGACACCTAGGGGTCTGTTTCAATGGAATTTTATGCCTTTCGGGCTTATGAACGCCCCAGCGACTTTCGTGCGCATGATGCGACGAATTCTATCAGATCGTGCAGATGTCATTGCATATTTAGACGACATCTGTCTTTTCAGCGATACTTGGGAAGAACACTATGTGGGTCTGAAGGAATTGCTATCTACTCTACGTGAGCATAGTTTGACTGCTAAACCCTCTAAAGCTTTTGTTGGGTTTAGTGAAATTTCCTTCCTAGGTCATCGAGTTGGTCATGGTCTGTTGAAGACAGAGGACCAAAACATTTCAAAGATATTAAATATCTCGGTTCCGAAGACAAAAAAGCAAGTGCGTAGTCTCTTGGGATTGATACAATTCTATGGAAGATTCATTGAGAATCTGTCCTCCATTATGGCACCACTTTCAACGTTATTGAAAAAAGGTTCTCCTAATATGGTGCGTTGGTCCCAAGAATGCCAATCTTCATTGGATCAGGTTAAGAATTTGTTCTCATCTCATCCTATCTTAAGACTACCGACGATTGATAAGACTTTTGTCCTTCGTAGTGATGCCTCTTCCACTGGCATTGGAGCGGCACTAATGCAGGAATATTCAGGAACTCTGCATCCTGTAATGTATATTTCTAGGAAGCTGAATGCGGCAGAAAGGAATTACTCGGTTTTGGACCGTGAATTGTTGGCTATGGTTTGGTCCATTCTTAAGCTACAAAGGTTCCTTCTGGGCGCGCATTTCTTTATGGAAACCGACCAAAAAGCTCTTACGGCTATGCAAAGTAAGGATTTGAAGAGCTCGAGATCTACTCGTTATGCTATTGCTCTTCAGCCTTTCCATTTCACGGTGCGAGCTATCCGTGGTTCGGATAATGTGATGGCGGACATATTGTCTAGATGCCCACATGATTCCAGTTAAATCTTGTGTCCTAGTTTTTCCTGATATATTTTCAGACTTAGGTCTGTCCTTAATATCATAATATGTTGTAATACAAATGTATTTGGATGATGTTTAGATAATTTAACAAATTTCATTTTGTCCATCCATCAGTGATATGTTGCTAAAATAGCATTGACATTTGTATATTGCTATGATTATATTATTTAGTAATGTTTGATATATGATTGGTATTGCCAGCAACTTAGGTTTCTTGAATGGTATCCCTTAGTTTGTTTGGCTTAAAGGAAATATTTTCTCCTATGTTGGGAGATGATTTGTACCCTCTTCTATTGTACCTGATATTAGGTTCATTGTTTGCATGAGCACAGAAGTGATACTGGTGCTATCTTGCTCATGAACATATTAAAAAATAAAAAAAAAATGCAATTTTTTTTTTTACAGGGGGGTGGTAGTAATGTTGCTGTCATTTTCGACGGAGTCATCTGTCAAGTTATTTGCTTATGTTTGTATCATAAGTATAATTGTGTCTTTACCTGCGATGTCAGGTTGATTAGGGGTTGTCTTCCCTTGTTTATTCATTCATTGTGTTTGACCTTTAGGGTCAGAGGTTGACAGTTCGGCGTGGGCCTATGGGAAGGTTTTTTTTAAGCGGGAGTGAGATATACTTCCGGGAAGCCGGGAGGTCCTGTTTTTTCTGAAGGGACCAAGAGTCCATTGTTTTTCGGGGAGAATCTTCGAAGTAACTGCTATGGCAGTTTTCCCCAGTGAATCTCTGTGCGTCGGGATGACGACAGAATTCCTTGTGTAGTTCTGAGGATTCATTTACCAGGTAATACCGACCTTTATGCATTATTACGCTTTTCGGTGGCAGAACATGTAAAGGATTACCTAGGGTGAACAGCAGCTCACTGATCCGCCATTTCAGAACTTATATATTTGTGCTCGAGGTAGCCATCCAAGACTGTTAGTCTTATATTGTCCAGAAATCCAGTGACGAAGATATATTGTGGGAGCCGCAGATTGGCGGAACTTCTATCTACAATAAGTATTACTGCAGGGTTGATGATAACCTATTTAACAGAAGTACACGGCCGACGTTAGGACGAGGCCTGTGCTTCCGGCTATTATACTACAGCCTGATATGTGCAATTGGCGGGAGTGCCAAGTTGCACCTGTGTGTCAAGGTAACTAAGGCATCTGACGCGTTTAGTCAGAGACGCCAAGGGCGACGCTACGAACTGTCATTATTGAAGAACTTTGCTATTGACCATGCACGTCTATTCTGATGTTTACCTTTTTGAATGCCAAATGTATACCTATCGATGTCAGGTCAGCATGACCTTGTTACACTGACTGTTCCTGTTGATATTATGTGTGTTCCCGTCAATAAATGTCTTGAAACATGCCTGCAGTGTCAAAGCATCCTTGATTACTGCATGTGAGAGTATGGGTTGCAGGATCTACATCTATACGAGCCTAAACACATTCGCGTCTTCATTCGCACCCACACTCAACTCATCATACGCTCGCACTACACATCTAACAACATGTAAACTGTCTTGGGCCAGTGATCACCTCATCTTCTAACATGTTCTGCTACCGAAAGCATAGTAATGGAAAAAGTCGGTATTACCTGTAACCGAGTCCACAGAACTTAACAAGGAACTCTGCTGTCATTCCAACGCACAGAGATTCACTGGGGAAAACTGCCAGTGCAGTCACTTCGAAGATTCTTCCCGAAAAACACAATGGACTCTCGTCCCTTCAGAAACCAGGACACTTCCCGGCTTGCCGGAAGTCTAACTCAACTCCCGCTTAAAAAAACCTGCCCATGGGCATACGCCCGAACTGTCTACCTTTGACCCTAAAGGTCAAACACAATGAATGAATAAACAAGGGAAGACAACCCCTAATCAACCTGACATCGCAGGTAAAGACACAATTATTCTTATTGTAGCGGGAGGTTATTTAAAAGTATATATTATGTAAGAGTATGCCAGTAAAGAGTTCTGACCTTACAAGTAATACCCCAGTCTTAGAAATAAGCACTGGTGTATTGTTATCATAAAAATAGTCAGACTGTAAAAACCCTGGCCCAGTTGGTAAGAAGTAGTACCAGGATTTAAGGTGTCTCCTCCCTGTGACTATCTTATGATTACTTATATGCTAGGGGATAAGTAAAATGTACATTCACTGAACCCACAAAATGGAAAAAGTGAATAAATCCTCAGGTACAGTTAAAATAGTTTAATAATTACACTAATATTCTATTTCTACTAGTTGGAAAAGAGTATACACATATATATATAAAAATATTCACACAATTACTATTATTTTCTGTTTAGACTTCAAGATCTTAAATAATAAAGTTACTGAAATCACTGTTATTAGTCCTTTGAATTTAAGGATAACTGTCATCAGTTGACTGAGTTTATGTATGGTTACTTATTGTTTTCAACTATTGGCTGTTTCACATGTATAGGTGGTCAGTGTCAAACAGGACACTTATCTTTCCAACTTGATACTGCTGAAACTGTCCTTTGCTGGTATCAGACTTGGTAGGCCCAACAGTAGGGATGCCAATGATCAGTTGAAGTTCACTCTTTGGGGTCCTGCACTTTTGTGGGATTGCCTCGGGTAAACTGCACCGGCTTCTGATACTGGACAGTCTGGTTTGAGTTATTTCATGGAACCTGCAATATATCAGCCTTGGCTAGTATCTGGCTAGACTTGTAGCTGACTAGCACAGATGTCAGACCAGTCAGTCATCAGATGTCACCGTTATACAATCATAGTAAGCAAGGACATCATTTCAGTGATATAGCATTACTATTAACCTTCCAATTAAGTGTAACTGACTAGCACATAAGTCAGACAAGTCAGTCATCAGGTGTCAAAGTTATACAGTCATAGCAAGTAACATCATTTCAATTATACAGAATTAATATTACCATATCAGTAATAAACATCATCTGGTTTATTCCGCTCCTATACATCCCTTTCTGATCTATAACTTGATCCTTCCAAATCATATCCAGTACAAATTCAAATACTGATGCTATTCTTAGCATCTACACAAAATTAATACATAAATAAAGAGAGTGAGTGACCACGTGATCGGGTTGCTTTCTACTGAAACTGGCTATAGAACACTCCAGTTTACCAGCTGTAAATGGGTACAAAGTTGTGCGCTCGAACTAGGGAAGGCAAAGGCAGCGAGGAAGGGGACTAGTCACCTAACCTCGTAAAAGCGGTATCTTCCATGCTGAAGCTTCTAACAATTTATTTCCCTAAGACAATCTCTGGTCATGGGACTGCCTTTATCTTCGTAAGCGATAATGCATTTAATATCGACGAGATACAGCATTAAATATAATAAATATTTTCTATTTGGCTGTGGGGCTAGTTTTGATACGTTTTTGTACAAGCAACCATCTTCCACTAAACACATGAATAAATCATATTAAAATAATAATACGTTATATCAATGAATATTATACAGGCATATTTTGTGAATTCTAAATGAACCTGTAATACAAAATAAAAGAAATTATTATACAGGATAGCTATCGTAAATTCGCTTACCCTCAGACTCCAGACACTTAGACTGAAATTTTCTGGCGATCCGCTCACACTTCAGATGGATTTAGAGTCGTGGCGTTATCTGCCCTCAGTCTTGTCTCAACCTCTTGCGTTGTGTATCTCTCTCAGTTTACCGATCCGCTTTAAATACGTATAGCGCGCGGACGTATCGGAGAGTACCGACGTCACAGCTTAAACCTAACCTGAAAAAATCCTTCCCGAACCGTGATTTCAGCCGATCTGTGCGTCGACTGAAATTTTGCCTTTCTCATTCTCAGCATATATAATATCCATATTGTTCCATCTTATCTAGTTTTATTCAGCTGATAAAACTCTATCTTCCTATCCATGTAAATTCCCAAACTGTTATTTGTTGATTTTAATATTTCGAACAGAAGTGGGTTTACCAGCTGTTAGCGTAACTGTGGGCAGCCGAAATACGCATATATCTCCGTAAATGAGAACTTCCTACCGTTCCATCTTATATGCAGTTATACACCATCCTTCCCTGTACTGAAATGTAAAATCCTTTTCCTACGGATTCCCTTCTGTTATTATTTATCGTTGGCGATTCCCTCTGTCCGATACACGTTTCGCTTATACGCCGCCATTTTGAAAGCGGTCGTTCGATCGTAGACGGGTTTATAAATCTAACTGATCCCGTTTGCAATGACTTGAAACCAATTTTGCGACACTTATGATAAAAACATAAGCAAATAACTTGACAGATGACTCCGTCAAAAATGACAGCAACATATTACTACAACCCCCCTGTAAAAAAAAATGAAATTTTTTTTTTAATATGTCCATGAGCAAGACTGCACAAGTATCGCTTATGTGCTCATGAAAAAATGAACCTAATATCAGGTACAACAGACGCATGAACAAAGCGTCTGAAGAGGATACAAATCATCTCCCAACATAGGAGAAAATATCTCCTTTAAGCCAAACAAACTAAGGGGGTACCATTAAAGAAACGTAAGTTGCTGGCAATACCAATCATATATCGACATTACTAAATACTATAATTATAGCAATATACAAATGTCATGAATTACAATGCTATATTAGCAACATATCACTGATGGATGGACAAAATGAAATTTGTTAAATTATCTAAACATCATCCAAATACATTTGTATTACAACATATTAGGATATTAAGGACAGACCTAAGTCTGAAAGTGTATCAGGAAAAACTAGGACACAAGATTTAACTGGAATCATGTGGGCATCTGGACAATATGTCCGCCATCACATTATCCGAACCACGGATAGCTCGCACCGTGAAATGGAAAGGCTGAAGAGCAATAGCATAACGAGTAGATCTCGAGCTCTTCAAATCCTTACTTTGCATAGCCGTAAGAGCTTTTTGGTCGGTTTCCATAAAGAAATGCGCGCCCAGAAGGAACCTTTGTAGCTTAAGAATGGACCAAACCATAGCCAACAATTCACGGTCTAAAACCGAGTAATTCCTTTCTGCCGCATTTAGCTTCCTAGAAATATACATTACAAGATGCAGAGTTCCTGAATATTCCTGCATTAGCGCCGCTCCAATCCCAGTGGAAGAGGCATCACTACAAAGAACAAAAGTCTTATCAATCGTTGGTAGTCTTAAGATAGGATGAGATGAGAACAAATTCTTAACCTGATCCAATGAAGATTGGCATTCCTGGGACCAACGCACCATATTAGGAGAACCTTTTTTCAATAACGATGAAAGTGGTGCCATAATGGAGGACAGATTCTCAATGAATCTTCCATAGAATTGTATCAATCCCAAGAGACTACGCACTTGCTTTTTTGTCTTCGGAACCGAGATATTTAATATCTTCGAAATGTTTTGGTCCTCTGTCTTCAACAGACCATGACCAACTCGATGACCTAGGAAGGAAATTTCACTAAACCCAACAAAAGCTTTAGAGGGTTTTGCAGTCAAACTATGCTCACGTAGAGTAGATAGCAATTCCTTTAGACCCAAATAGTGTTCTTCCCAAGTATCGCTGAAAAGACAGATGTCGTCTAAATATGCGATGACATCTGCACGATCTGATAGAATTCGTCGCATCATGCGCACGAAAGTCGCTGGGGCGTTCATAAGCCCGAAAGGCATAAAATTCCATTGAAACAGACCCCTAGGTGTCGAAAAAGCAGTGAGAGGTTTGGCGTGTTCCGTCAGTGGGACTTGCCAATAACCTTTCGAAAAGTCTAGTTTAGTAAAGAATTTAGCTTTAGAAAGTCTAATAAGTAGATCATCTAATAATGGCATAGGTTCAGCATCGAACTTCGTAACTTGATTTAATTTGCGATAGTCAACGCAAAGACGTATGTTATTGTCTTTCTTTCGAACAATAACTATCGACGAAGAATAAGCTGAAGTGGATGGTTCAATTATTTGCAGTTGAATCATTTCATCCAATTCTTTCTCGACTTGTGCTTGAAAATGAATAGGTATTGGGTATGGTCTTACTCTGATCGGATTACGATCAGTAAGTATGATGTCATGTTCTATGACATCTGTGTGTCCAGGAATGTCGGTAAGGACATCCTGATATGATTGTAGCGTAGAGGATACTTGACGTTGCTCCTCAAAAGACAAGTTCGAAGAGATTGTAACGTCCCTCCACGATTCCGTTGAATTCAGTGGAATCGCAGGAAGAGGTAAGTTAACGTCCGAAAAAATAGTTTCCTCATCCTGTATAACGGACAGGGATGAGATGTGACCATGTTGGACTGGAGAGTCGTCCGTCGCCTGGAAAATAGGCTGCAAATAGTCTGGACGTTCAATAAACTCTGTTAGCATATTTATGTGGAAGGTTTTATGCTTTCCATCCACATCGACGATGTAGTCGACATCGGAAATTTTGGAGACTATAGTGTATGGACCTTTCCATGAAATGAGAAGTCTATTCTCTCTTGAGGGAAGTAAGACATACATGGATTTTGTTTTTTCCAAGAAAAACTATTATCAGGTTGGTAACTTTTATTAAAGTTCCTATAGTCACTGGGATCAACATGTTGAGGACAATTAAATTCCCTCCAATTCTTTACAGAAGAACCATCACGTGATGGACGCGTTTGGCAATGTCCACAATCACGGTTATTCCTCTTAATAAAGTTGCTTCTATTTTTCCCTGTAGCAATATGCTTAACTGGTACATCGTACTGACTGAGCTGAGTACGATGGGTACTAACAGTTTTTTTTTTTCTTTTACCCACTTATCAGGAATCTGGGAATTCGATGCACGGTTTCCCTGAGGAATCTTAACATGATACTTATCAAAGTCCTCACCGTGATCCAAACTTGATTTACCTTTGTTGGCCTGACGCCAACTCCCATTAGAGGCAGTATTGTTATTCCGTGGGAAACTATATTTCCCACAAAAATTTTTGTTCCCATATTGCTTAGTATTACCATGAGCACCAAGTGCATGTGGCTGGCTCTTTGCATTTGTAGAATATTGATCATTAGCTTTATGTCTAAATCTATTCACCTTGGTAGTAGATAACATTCTATTCTCCAAAACAATATCTAATAAAACATCAATTCTGTTGCGAAGTTTTGCAATTCCCACCTCTGCAACAGCTTTCTCTCTAGAAACAACTTCATGAACACTTTCGTTGACTTTAACATGAAGTCTGTTGCACTCTAACCTTAAGTCATCTAACTGTGAAGTTAGAGTCTTCTCTTTAACTATTCTATCTCTAAGATCGTTACTCAACTTTTCCTTTTGAGATGTAGTTTCTAAAACCTTAGCTTTCTCTTGAACAAGTTCAAGTCTGAGTGCTTCCATAGCACTATGATGAGTAGACCTAAGTTCATCAATTTTCTTATCTTTTTCTTTGTTTGCTGTCAACTGTGTTAACTCCAGTTGCAGTGATTGAATCTCAGTATCCTTCCTATTCTTAAACATCTTCATCTCCTCCAGAGATTCCATACTCTTCTTTATAACAGTACTTCACAGAAGATCCACCTCATTACTTAGTTCCAGAATTGTTCTTTTATAAGACTCCTTGTCTTGTCCGGCCTGAGCTTTTACATTATCATAGTCTATTTTGACTTGCTCTAGCTCACCAATAAGAGCCTGTTCTTTGCAAAGAAGATTGTTCTTCATTAAGCTCAATTCAACTTCTAACTCATTTTTCTCCTTTTCCAGTTGAGATTGTTTAACGGAGAATTCACCAAGTTTCTTATTATCTTCCATTAGTGCCGTCAACAGTCACATATCTTTTTTATATCTTCTTTACCCTGGCCAGACTATACAGCATATGATTTGATTTTCACAATTCATTTCTGTTAATATATCAGTAAGAGCTTTATTCTCATGTTGAAGCTTCTCAGTAAGAGCATTATTTTTATCCAGAAGCTCATTTCCAGTCTTCTGTTTTCTCTCCTTAGCTTCCAGTTTCTGTTTTATCTCGTCAGCTTCTCTGTCCAATTTTTTAATTTCAGCTTCTATCTTTTTCCGCTCGACTTTACTTCGCTGTTTTCTCTCTTCAAATTCTCTTTCTAACCGTTTCTCTTCAGCCTCCGCCTCTTTTTCTTGTTTTCTCATTTCCATCTGGAATTTTCTTTCATCTGATTGCATCTGCAATCTTAAATTCTCAGCTTCTGCTTTCTTTTGTTCAGCTTCTGTTTTCAATACTTCTGACCTTAATGCCATGGCGAATTGAGCAGATGAATATTCTTCCAATATATCACCAGACTTACCAAGGGTCAACCCTTGCTGGATGAAGAAATCCAATGTAGACATTCTGTCTAATGAGATCAGTAACCTGAAAAAAATTAACGAAATTACCTGTATATCCCAATCATTGGGAGACAAGTCTGAAATGCTAGACTTGTATACTCACTTCACTTTATTTCACTCTCTTAGTCTTAGACAAAGACCTTGTATGGTCCTCTTGTTTATAATGTAACAAAAAATCACTTGAGTACCTGTGGAAAATAATTCCTTTATATCCCACTCACTATGGGCACAAGTCTTTTTTTTTTTTTTTTTAAAGAACTTGAATATGTATTTCACCTTGTCTCAATCTTTGAGGATAACAAGTCTTTTATCAAAGAACTTGTATAAATATCTTATATAATAATATTTTATTAACAATCTCTATATGAAGAGTGTACCTTATCAATAATAATAATAATACATGACCAAGTGTATGTATATAGACTGTGTATGACAATAATGTAGTACAATCATAAATACAAAGACAAAGATACAGAACAATGACCGAAAACGTTCGCGGAAGTCAAATAAACAATACAGCAAAAAGTAAAGAAAATGTTACACAAATGTGTAATGATGACCGCGAAAAATAAACAAGACAAATGGCAACACTGTTATAAACGAAAAGGTGTAAAGAAATAAATGGAAGGAATGAGAGAAGAACAGATACAAACAAAATTAATCGAAAATCAAAGAACGGAAAAATAACGAAAACAACACTAACTGATGTCGTCACAGCTAAAAAAAAAAAAAATATAGCAACAAAAGTCGCTAGCAAATTTCAATTAAGAAAATTGCAATCCCTACAGAACGCTTACAGTAACCCTCGATTAAGTGGCATATTTACTGTAAGACCCACCAACCGAAAACCCGCAAAAGAACACAAGAAAAATACACAAAAATAGTACAATTAACATAAATAGCAATCAATATTTCAATGTGTTGCAAAATAAAGCTTAGTCACACATGATATTACAGTAACTAACTTGCTCCTTGCGAACACAGAAACAAAATGTCAAGCGCGCACTGAATGTCAAATCCACTGTAGCATAAAGTGGTATTCACGAACAAAAGTTACTATGACCTTCTCGTATCTTGCACATTGAATGTTTACAATTTCCACGTACTGTTTACAAACACTTGACCTCGAACAATATAGCTTGAATGCTCGGGCGTAGAAAAGTCTGTTGTTGACTGAAACGTGTAAACGACCAGCGGTACCGTTTACAAAAAGGGACTCGACTTGCAGTTGTGGTCCACGTAGCAAATGCCTAGATGTTAACTTCAGTACTTGTCCTGTTGTGGTTTATGTAGCATTATAACATAAATGCTAGCACTGTTTATCTGGGTCAACAGTTGATGACCTATTTCTGTCCTGTTGTAGCCAAAACTTGAAAGCATAGAGTATGTGTGTTATTCTCAGTTGTCCACTTTGTTCCTCATGACATGTAGCACATGTAGAAATGTAAATTTCTGGACAACACTGGAGGCATAATAAATGTAGCATAAGTCCACGGAAATGTTAATTTCTCGCTCTGTCCAGCTTAAACCCACAGATCAGAAATGTAATGTGTACTTGTCCTTCTCACGCAAATAGCCCCATGAAATGTAAATTTCTGGACCTCATTAATGTCATCAATAATGTTAATTGCTCGCTCTGTCCACAAGAAATGTATCAGAAGAGCCCACGTAACTGGTCCACCAAAAATGTAACTGTACTTTTTCTCTTGTTGAGGTGATCACTGGCCCAAGACAGTATACATGTTGTTAGGTGTGTAGTGCGAGCGTATGATGAACTGAGTGTGGGTGCGAATGAAGGCGCGAATGTGTTTAGGCTCGTATGTATGTAGACCCTGCAACCCATACACTCACATGCAGTAGTCAAGGATGCTTGGACACTGCAGGCACGTTTCAAAACATTTATTGACGAGAACACACATGGTATCAACAGGAACAGTCATTGTAAACAAGGTCATGCTGACCGGAAATCGATAGGTATACATTAGGCATTCAGCAAGCTGGTAAACATTTGAATATTCGTGCATGGTCAATACAATGTTCTTCAATAAGGACAGTTCGTGGCGTCGCCCTGGGATTACTGACTAAACGCGTCAGATACCTTAATCACTTTGACACATAGGTGCAACTTGGCATTCCCCGCCAATTGCACATTATCAGGCTGTAGTATAATAGCCGAAAACACAGGCCTCGTTCTGACGTCGGCTGTGTACTTCTGATAAGCAGGTTACCATCAACCCTGCAGTAATGCTTATTGTAGACATAAATTCCGCCAATCTGCGGTTCCCACAATATATCTTCGTCACTGGATTTCTGGATGGTATGAAGACTAATAGTCTTGGATGGCTACCTTGAGCACAACATATAAGTTCTGTAATGGAGGACCGGTGAGCTGCAGTTCACAGACTAGGCAATCTTCTAACATGTTCTGCTACCGAAAGCATAGTAATGGAAAAAGTCGGTATTACCTGTAACCGAGTCCACAGAACTTAACAAGGAACTCTGCTGTCATTCCAACGCACAGAGATTCACTGGGGAAAACTGCCAGTGCAGTCACTTCGAAGATTCTTCCCGAAAAACACAATGGACTCTCGTCCCTTCAGAAACCAGGACACTTCCCGGCTTGCCGGAAGTCTAACTCAACTCCCGCTTAAAAAAAACCTGCCCATGGGCATACGCCCGAACTGTCTACCTTTGACCCTAAAGGTCAAACACAATGAATGAATAAACAAGGGAAGACAACCCCTAATCAACCTGACATCGCAGGTAAAGACACAATTATTCTTATGATAAAAACATAAGCAAATAACTTGACAGATGACTCCGTCAAAAATGACAGCAACAACAGGCACTGATCATATTCTTTCTGTGTCTTCCTTGCAGGTTATATATTTTCTTGAAGACTCCCTGCTATAACTTAGGACTTGTGTGGCCTCCCTGCTATAAGTTATGACCTGCATTACTATATATTTTCTTGAAGACTCCCTGCTATAACTTAGGACATGTGGCCTCCCTGTAATAAGTTATGACCTGCATTACTATATATTTTCTTGAAGACTCCCTGCTATAACTTAGGACATGTGGCCTCCCTGTAATAAGTTATGACCTGCATTACTATATATTTTCTTGAAGACTCCCTGCTATAACTTAGGACTTGCGTGGCCTCCCTGCTATAGGTTATGACCTGCATTACTATATATTTTCTTGACTTCCTTCTAGAACTTAGGACCTGCATGGTTATATATTTTTTGAAAACTCTCTTCTAGAACTTAGGACCTGCATGGCTATATTTTTTTTTTTGAAAACTTTCTTCTAGAACTTAGGACCTGCATCACTATATATTTTCTTGAAGACTTCCTACTAGAACTTAGAACCTGCATGGCTATATATTTTCTTGAAGACTTCCTTCTAGAACGTAAGACCTACATGGCTATATATTTTCTTGAAGACTTCCTTCTAGAATTTAGGACCTGCATGGCTATATATTTTCTTGAAGACTTCTTTCTAAACTTAGGACCTGCTTGGCTATATATTTTTTGAAAACTCTCTTCTAGAACTTAGGAACTGAATGGCTATATATTTTCTTGAAGACTTCCTACTAGAACTTAGAACCTGCATGGCTATATATTTTCTTGAAGACTTCCTTCTAGAACGTAAGACCTACATGGCTATATATTTTCTTGAAGACTTCCTTCTAGAACTTAGGACCTGCATGGTTATATATTTTTTGAAAACTCTCTTCTAGAACTTAGGACCTGCATGGCTATATTTTTTTTTTTTTTAAACTTTCTTCTAGAACTTAGGACCTGCATCACTATATATTTTCTTGAAGACTTCCTACTAGAACTTAGAACCTGCATGGCTATATATTTTCTTGAAGACTTCCTTCTAGAACGTAAGACCTACATGGCTATATATTTTCTTGAAGACTTCCTTCTAGAATTTAGGACCTGCATGGCTATATATTTTCTTGAAGACTTCTTTCTAAACTTAGGACCTGCTTGGCTATATATTTTTTGAAAACTCTCTTCTAGAACTTAGGAACTGAATGGCTATATATTTTCTTGAAGACTTCCTACTAGAACTTAGAACCTGCATGGCTATATATTTTCTTGAAGACTTCCTTCTAGAACGTAAGACCTACATGGCTATATATTTTCTTGAAGACTTCCTTCTAGAATTTAGGACCTGCATGGCTATATATTTTCTTGAAGACTTCTTTCTGAACTTAGGACCTGCTTGGCTATATATTTTTTGAAAACTCTCTTCTAGAACTTAGGAACTGAATGGCTATATATTTTCTTGAAGACTTCCTACTAGAACTTAGGACCTGCATGGCTATATATTTTCTTGAAGACTTCCTTATAGAACGTAAGACCTACATGGCTATATATTTTCTTGAACCTTCTAGAATTTAGGACCTGCATGACTATATATTTTCTTGAAGACTTCCTTCTAGAACTTAGGACATGAATGGCTATATATTTTCTTGAAGACTTCCTTCTAGTACTTAGGACCTGAATGGCTATATATTTTCTTGAAGACTTCCTTCTAGAACTTAGGACCTGCATGGCTATATATTTTTTTGAAAATTCTCTTCTAGAATGTTGGACCTGCATGGCCATTTATTTTTTGAAGACTTTCTTCTAGAACTTAGGACCTGCATTACTATATATTTTCTTGAAGACTTCCTTCTAGAACTAAGGACCTGCATGGTTATATATTTTCTTGAAGACTTCCTTCTAGAACTTAGGACCTGCACGGCTATATTTTTTTGAAAATTCTCTTCTAGAATTTTGGACCTGCATGGCCATTTATTTTTTGAAGACTTTCTTCTAGAACTTAGGACCTGCATGGATATATATATATATATATATATATATATATATATATATATATATATATATATATATATATATATATATATATATATATATATATATATATATATATATATATATATATATATATATATATATATATATATATATACACACACACTCATACACACACACACTCTCATTACTAATAAGCTTTATGAATTTTTCGTGAATATAAATGTTACACATCATTACCGGTATGTTTGCCGCTGTTTTATTAATGAACGCTTAGAAACACGTAATGTACGTAAAAATTTCGACATACGTACAAAATCTGGTTACGAATGTCCACAAGAACAGAACTCGTTCGTAACCAGTGACCTTGATACAGGCTGAACAGAAATAATGCAGATAGAAAATCAACTGACAGAAAAGGCCGAATAATGTAACATTGTCCACAACTGGACAATGCAGACTGAAGATTACATGCAGCCACATCTCGTTCCATCCGTCCAATCACAGACGACGCCACCTTTGAGTCGACCTTTTCATCCCCGGGAAGCGAACAGAATTCCATTGTTAGATCATCCAACGTAGGCGTCACAGTTAATCAGGTGACATAGGTGACAACAGGAGGTCCTTGACCTCCAAATTTCCTTAGGAAAGGCAGCTAAGCCGATATATGAATCCATTAAAAAACAAAGACGCCACAGACAAGGAGAGAGAAAATGAGAGAGAAGAGAGAGAGAAAGATATTATCAGTGTGATAACAGCTGAAATAAATCCAGGAAGGTGATACAGACTAGATAAAAGTAAACGAAACCCTCTATAACAGATAATGCCGTAGTGGATGGAGGTGTTAGAGACCACACTGTTCTATGTCTCAGCTTTTTGAGGTGGGATTACCAGTTCTTGTCCTCGCTGCCTTTGCCTTACTAACGCAAGAGAAAAGTCTGGTACCCATAAACAGCAAATAAATAAATATTACACATATAAAGGCATGTTTCATGCACTCGTGACAAATAAATAAGCTGAAAACTGGACTACAGAAAAACAACAGAAGTGATAGGCTCGCCGGAGAATAGAACCCAGGACCATCCGTACGGCAACACCGACTAGCTTGGTAAAGGTAGTCCCATAGCAGATACTGCCGTAGGGGAGTGAAGTGTTAGAGACTTCACCATACTAGGTCCAGCATCGAGAGGTGGGGTGATCAGTTCCCTTCCTCGCTGCCTTTCCTTCCCTAACTCAAAGTCAGGTACCCATTTACAGCTGGGTAGACTGGAGAGTGTCGGTACCGAGATTAGGACCCGGCACCTCTGCCGCGAGAGACGAGCGCTCTAACCACTCTGCCAATCGGACGCTCACCGCCTAGCTACGGAAGCGAATCATACCATCCTCTCTGCCAACTAAGCACCACATAAATAGTGCTTCGTGGACAGGGATCATTAGCGCGATTTTCCACACGATTTTCCGGTCAGCCACTCACTTCTGCTGTTTTTCTGGTGTCTAGTTTCTTACTTCTTTATGTCTCACAAGTGCCTGAAACATACCTTTATGTGTGTAATATTTATTTATTTACTGTTTACAGGCCTCGGGTTTTTACCTCTTTATTTCTTTACCCATTTACAGCTGGGTAGACCAGAGCACGACGCTAACTAGTTTCGCACCAGGAACTTTGCCTCGAGAATTAAGTCGAGGAAAATGAAGGGAACTGTGGCAAGACGGGGAGTACAGTGGATGGGTATGAAAAACAAATCGAAAGCCTTTTCTTGTGACGCACTCTTCCTTCGGCAGGCGTGCTAGGTCTTAGCTGCCTTTAGGGAAGTACCCAGGTTTTATTTTTATATTTATTTAGATTCTTATGTGTCCTACCTAGCCCTCACTTTCTTTCCTTTCCCTGACGAAGGCCTTGTGGCCGCAACGTTGGTTATTTTCTTTGTCTTTTGTACTCGTAAGACGAATCACCTTTTTTCGATTTTTTTTTTCATACCCATCCCTCGAAAATTCTTAGACTCAGTACCTGTCAGCGTTCTCTCATCCGTCTTCCCACTTATATCATTATCTTCCTCTTCCACGCTTGCCTTCAACCTTTCCTTCCATTGTGGTTTACATTTTTCGTTTGGTTCGGGTTTTGCCTTCTTGTGGCGAGGCGCGTTCCTTTCAACCTATTTGGTTATATTGTGGTTTACATCAGAGCAAATATCGCAGCTCCGCTGTTAACGGACACAACGCAACCAACGTCCTTTTCAGGACGAACGAGGAAGTAGAAGAAGAGCCCCGATATTTTGATCAAACACGGAACATTCCTCCTTTCCTCCCTTTTTCGCTTCTTACGGAACCAGAGTTCATCATTGCAGTAGCCACCGTGTATGAAGCTTATGCTTTTGCACTGGTGTGCTCTGACAGTTGCGGTTTCTACAGCAACTTGTTGTACACGGTGGAGCTGCCACGAACCTTACATTTCAGTTGTCCCTTCCGACATGCCTGGTGGAAGCAGTGCTCTCTCTCTCTCTCTCTCTCTCTGGCAGTCTCATCAATGATTGCCCCTTCCACCCCTCCCGGCCAGGAAACACCACGGGACAAACACGTAGAACAGTGTCGGTTTTAGGTAGTGTGAGGCTCTAGGCAAGCGTGAACATGCGCCCTTTTAAATACATTCCTGTTATACCGACAAGCGTAAATTTGTGCGCGAGGCCCCTGAAAGCGCGAAGCCCCAGGCAAACGCAAGGTTTCCTATGCCTAAAACCGCCACTGACATTCAATATTTCCAGTAAACAACAATTATTGGGGGCAGGGCCGCAGATAGGACTTAATTTTTTTTTAAAAAAAAGGGGGGGGGGGGTTATAACAAAATTTCGGCACAAAACATGTTTGGTACAGTATAATTTCCCCACAAATGTTTATCACCAAACTCTAAAGGGGGGGGAAGGGGAGGGGTGTTTGAACCAGTGGCGTATTCTCTATGTGTGCTGTGCGTGCTGCGCACACTTATGCCCGAAGGAAAAGAAAAATTTAATGTATTATTCTATAAAATATTTCTCTTATAATGTTCTGCTTTCGGACCGCACGCATCAGGATAACGGATTTTCCCGCATAGAATCTACGAGTATATCTAGTTTCAGTTTCCCAGGCGCGTTTTATAGTGCAGATTTTTTGGTTGGTAGCAATCGCCCGAAGTTTCTCGGGTAATTCCGTCACTATGCGTGCTGCACCTTTCGGTTTTACGTTTGAAGACTGGTTTGTGTGGATCGGGGTCATGGCCAGATACGTCAATACAATACGAACATGCGTGCGGTGGTCTTGCAGCTCTCGAGTTGTAAAAATCGGCTGTGTCCGTCCAGTGTTTTTTGTGATTAATTTTTGTTAGTTGCCGGGAATGCAGATTATTACAGTGACAGTGAGTTTCAAGTTGTAAGTTAATTAGTATTTCGGAGATAATTGACATATACCCCTAATAACTATCGTTGCGTAATTGAATATAGTTGGTTTTTAAATTAAGAGGGGAAGAAGTTAAATAGTAGGCGTACATATTCATTTTAAATAGCAATACGCCTAGCTCGCATTACCAGTATACTCCACTTGTTAACCCTCAACCCCCCCCCCACCCCTACGGCCCTGATCGGGGGGAGATTCTTGGGTAGACCTTAGCTCATACTGTAAATAGGAACCAGTTGTAGGGTTGTTGCTAACGACAGATTTTGAAACTTTTAAATTTTATTTGGCTCTGGAAAGTTGCACAAGTGCAAAAATAGCGCGATTGATTTCCTGGACATGATTTTTTTTTTTTTCGCTTTTACATTCTCAGATAACAAGAAAGATTGTTCCGGTGTCTCTCCCCTCCCAACCGCTTACACCCCACGTATTTCCGATGGCGAATTAATGTCATGACACGTGGAGAATTTTAATTTCTTTAAATTAAGACGTTCTTGTTTGCCAGAAGGGCTTTTCAACGCTCTGGGAAATGTATGGAAGTCGAAGGAGATCAAATACTACGCACCAATAAAATTAAAAAGTGTATTTAAAAAGGAAGCGAAACAATGGATGGCTATCTCTGCTATGGAAGTACATCGTAACGAAAAACAGGAAAGCCCCCACACACAAAAAGACAAGAATAATCACACACATGATCAAGATAACTGGGAGCAGTAGAAAGAATAAGTAACACATACAAATAACGTGACAAGTCTTGTAGAGATCTTTGTTGTTCGCTCTCAAATAACCACGTCTATCTCTCTTATCAAGCTGGAAGTTCGTCTCAGGCTTCTCTCGTCATTACATAGTTTCTCTCTCAACTGGGTTGAAGAAGTCCACGCTGCCAGTCTGCTCCACTCACGGAGCGGACAGTTTTTGGAGTACGTATTCTTATCTTTGTCTATCCTGCCCACATGGGTACATATATGTCTGTCCTGCTCACATGGGTACATATCTGTCCGATTTTCAATTTGTTGTAGGGATGGTACTTTTCGCCCAAAACACAATGGCTTGAAGAGATTTAAGTGAAGATACGTGCACCACGCAGAACTGAAAGAGTAAGTAATATATACTAGACACATAGGAGAAAACTATGACAACTGGAATGACACCCAAAACGCTTAACGTTGTAAGCAAACTGAATACACTAATACGCACTTCACTAGACTACGGTAGATGTGCCATTGATAGTTGACGTCACGTGGGATCATGTCTATATAATCAGCGTGATTGAATGAAAAGTCATGTTCTATTTATAAGTTGTTTTATCCTCACTTGCACCTATTCAATATACACGAAACAATGTCAAATCAAGTAGCAATAACTGTGATTTGACTAATAAGTGGGGTTTTCCCTCCTGGGGGAAACAAAAAAAAACAGAAAACAATCATGGTCAACACACAGACGTTACAATAGACAACTAAAATTGTCTGTCGATTTAAAGCCATGTATTCAACAGGCCGGATCTCACGTTGAGATATAATAATAATGAGATATATCACTTAAGTCACAAACTGGCATTCATTTCTTTTTATCTTGGCGCTTATTTCACATAAAGCTATTTGGATATAAGTGAAGAAACAACCATTTACAAATAGGAAGTGACTTTCTGGTCACCCTGCAATTTTCCTTAAGCAAATCTCTGGCCCGGTGTGACGTATAATGGAAAAAGAGTCTACAGTATAATCTGACAGCTTATTGCAGCCTAATAGCTGCCCTCTGATTTGCTAGCTAAACAGGCATATATACCAACTGTCTATTTCTGCAACGTACCATTTTGTCCCGCCTTCTTTTCTTTTAACACGAGCTAACGAAATGTTTACAAACTGCGTGACCTGTCAGTCATAACAGGGAAGCAAACCAGGCTGTGTTTACCTCGTCCCCTCATGCGAGCATCTGTCAATCATAATAGTTCTCAGACAGGCAAGCACGTGGGAGAGACAAAAACACAGACCCTTTTGAAGTTTCGTACTCAGGGGAAGTAGAAACCCCTGGGCTCTTTGATCTTCAGAAGCGGGCATTCTTAAAGAGAAACCCGCTAGTCGAACAGAAAGTCTTTTGATGCCGGTCGAAAACTCCCGACGAGAAACCTCATCGACCGACCGTAAGTCTTTTATCTTGATACGCCTAGCTTCTGAATGTTGGGTCTCACCGGGACGCGAAATTAACAACATTAGAGATCAGAGAAATTCAATGATATATATACTGTCGATCATTGTTTAGGTATCCCGTATGGAGAGATTAAATAATAATTAACATTGTACGGTGAACGCCGGCGCGAGCAGGGGCGGGCAAATTAACATAATTCAGTCCGACCGAACTCAGCGCCAGCGGCTTCTGCTAACCTGTAGGCGTAAGGAAACACCGTGTGTCTTTTAAATTTAATCAGGACTGACGGAGTGGAGAAGAGATCGTCTTGTCCCCGTCTGTGTGCAGATATAGGATTAGCATTTTTTAATATAAATGTTTCTTGTATTCTTCGTAGACCTGATCACAAGGGTGGCCAGCGGTCTTTTTCTTTTTCGGATTTGTTATTTCTCCTTTTCTTGGCTTGTGTGTCACCGATTTCATTTGTAAACGGGCACTCGCCGAAGAGTATTGGAGGACAATAAATTTTTAACACTGGATTTACCAAACCCAGATTTATATTTTTATCAGCCACAGTAGTGAACATTATTTTATCCCGGCTCCTGACAGTCGAAATTGAAGGGGAGTATACCTCTCTGAACACCTAACTGTGCAGAATCGGCACTTTTAATACAGAGTTGGCCGATAGAAGAACCATCATCATCATATGAAAATTATTTTAGCAACCAGATGTTTCTCAATACTGGAAGCATTTTTCCCGTTAAAGAGTCAACCTCAAGAACTCTCACAGTTTTAACTATTTGTAATAACACTTCTAGGAGAAGCACCACATTAGGCGTTCACCTCATTAACTAATTTCTGGGGATGGACTGGGGCCAATTTGGATCTGCGACAACTGGGGTAACAGAATATTAAGTGAAAATAGATAATATATTCATGGACTAATTCTATTACCAAGGGATATTACAAACCTACCCTACTGTTACGGTGGGATATATTAGAGGATCATGCATGTATACGCGAATGATAGCAGGTGTTCATTCAGGACATTATGGTCAGTACACATAACAAAGCCGGTAGGTGAACAGGTCCACGGGAAAACATGGTTGACGTTTAATACATAAAGTCACTTCACAATAGTATCCATCAACACATCAAAAGTACATAGCAATGGATAAGCGTAGTAGATTATCCCTCGTCCGTCAATAAGTTTCAAACGTTAGACATCTTTACGTGGCATATAATATAATAATGATACACTACTCTCATCTCCACTCAATCCTGGCCGTTGTACTAAAGGTTCGGGCAATCCACGAAAACCAAAGTAATGCGGCAGAAGAAATCAGGGCAAACCAAATATTAGTTGCCTCATATCTCAAAGTTACACTTGTAGTAAATTATGGTATGAACTTCTAGATAAGTTCGTGAACCATCTTACACATAACGTGGCGGCCTCATAAAATCAATAATGCCACAATGGATATATTCATATCACGCTCCATTATCCCGGAGCTCGAAAAATTACATCTCTCTTGGACGCAAACACAAAGACGGAAGCCCAATTAATTTACACACTGAACCCCACGACATGTGACCGAAACGTCACTAGTTGACCGTCGCTCAACACGGGTGAACGCATCGCTCACCACGGGTGGACGCTTCGTGCAAACCGTAGTTTGACTACAGGCGAACACAATTCCTCACATAAAAATGGAAATGTGCTAGCGTGTAGTAACATGTCACACTATTTTATCTGCATCTCAAATCTATCCTTAACACCTACCAAGTAATTAGGTAAGAGTGTGAGAGTGGCCACTGCTTGAAAGAGTGTGCGAGTATTTTCTTGTTTGCGGAAAAACTATCCATATATATGATTTGTCTAAAAGTTTGTTTATTTTACTGGGTCTAATACAGTACCGCTACTGTTCATTCTGTAATATAGTGCTAACCTTCAAACCTTTGGGTTAATAATTTTAGGCGTTATTTCTCCATTCGGGGAGGGTGCACTTTTTCTGCTTTATTTCATATGCATGTAAATGACTCTTTGATCTTTTTTCCTTTAGATATTCTGATGTTGTCGAGTTTAAATGATAATAAACTACAAAGAAACTTACCTTTGTGTGTTGGTCAGACCCATACCCATTTATCCGTAGTTTTTTTTTTCACGTTTGTTTGTCTTGTTGTCACATAGCTGTGTGTGTGTGTGTGTATGTGTAGAGAAACTTATATATTCTTGATAGGGAGGTAAAAGCTATCTTGCAACAAAGTACAGTCGTACGGATAGTCTGGAAGAGATAACCTAATCACTCCAGAGACAGATCTTTTCCTCAATTTACCACCTGTGAAAAATCTATTTCTATACCTTCTCGCGTATCTGTCGACATCCACTCTACTCAAACGGGCCAATTAGAACAATTAACCTTCCGTACGACACGTGGGAACCATTAGCAGTAGTGGTTCCATGATGTATAACAGCGGTAAGGGTAATGATTATGATGACGATGGTAATTGTGAGTAATGATGTGCTGTCTACTGTTAACTAATTCATTGACCTTCAGCTCCGCCTTCAACAAGGTCACGCCAAGTCCTCCATCGGCTCAAGATCTTTATATATTTCCTTATCCCTTTCATTTATGTCTCTAGTTCTCTTATCCATCTACGTCTACTAACTCTCTTACCCTGTGGATTCCAGAACAAAGAACTGCCTTGTTATGCTACCAACAGGTTTCATCAGTGTGTATCCTATCCATCGCCAGGGTCTTCTTCTCGCGTGGTATCTCTTGTTAATTAATAAAGAAGTCATAAATGCCAGCTCATGTATGACAATAATAACGGTGTCATTCAAACAGCGGGACCAAAGACGCATCAAAAGTGAGGAATGCAGGAAGCGACCCATAGCTTGACTGCTTCCGTCAGGGTCAGCAAACCAGAGCTGATCAAGACCCTACTCCACCTCCAAGTGGTGGTCCTGGAAACAGGCTGCATCACTGCAGTCTGGCTGAGAGAGTAGGGATCGAAAAATGTCATGCCGAAAACGGATGTGTCGTGCCGAAAGGCGCATATATCGCAGCTTTGCTGTAAACGGCGACACAACGTAACAAACGTCCTTTTCAGGACGAACGCAGAAGAAGAAGGACTCAAACAGCACAGCCAGCACGGTCTGTCGCTGAAGGCATGATTCCATCACTTCATTAATGACTGGAGTTTTAATGAAAGTGTTGAATGGAAGTTCTGAAACAAAAGCACTTCGGTCGGTTTCTGTTGGCTTCAGAAAATGCTTATTTAAGAACTTTCTCATGTCGTGAAACGTGTGTGTAAACCCACTTCTTTGTTAATAAATATGCACAGCCAATCCACGTTCAACAGACTGAGACAGATTAAATTACACGAAGTATACGCCATCTTGTACCCGCAAGATGGCGGCAGACAGAATAAAATTGGGCATAAGCCCTGTTCTTCGGAAATGGGTCTTGGAAAGTACGACATCGTCGGCAATAAAAATGTAAAAAAAATCATCGAGAACCAATCAAAAGAGTTCCTTACGCACTGGCAGATTCCCTGCGTCTACCTATATAAACGGGCGCATTTTATTCAACAACAAAAAACACACACACAAACACGAAGGCCAGCTAGACCGACTGGGGGGAGAAAGCTGTCAAGATTGATTTATTGCTTATCTGCGTGACCGGGCACTCTTGCTTCACTAAAGTCGAGTCCAAATCTGGCTTGTATTAATCTTAGAGGGTAGGTAAACTTACTATAAACTTGTAGGAGAATAGGCCTACATCAGATATATAATGATTGTATTTTTTGTGTGTCATTTATACTACCTACACCTGTATATATTTAATATATTTTGTTTTACTATCAATGTATCAGGTATACTGATTGTATCTTGGGGAATTAGGTATAATGATTGTATTTCCTGATATGATTGATGAAGACGAAAACCAATCCGAAATATAACCAAACAATCCTTGTTAGGACTCATATAACTCCACTCTGAAATATAACCAAAACAGTCCTTGTTATGACTCATATAACTCCACTCTGAAATATAACAACTCATATAACTCCAACCTGAATATAACCTAAGACTATACCCTGTATGTTATAGTATCATGTATGATTGTGTATGACTGTTGAAGAAGGAAACCACCAGAAAATAGCCTATACCTGTATATATTTCACCTGTGTGTTACCGGGGCCCGAAAGGGGAGCAAAGAATGGTAACACTGTTCCCTGCCAAGAATGTCGTAGAAAGCAATTAAGGAGGGTTGGGCATGGGGCCAGTTACCCCATCCCTTAAAAAATTTAAACCACAAAAAAACTTCAACAAACATGGACAAGTCAATTAAAGAAAATAAAACACAGCCATCCAAGACAGGGGAAGGTCCTCTCGCAGGGAAGCGTATAATGCAACACAGAGACAGCCGAAAGGAGTCTGTGTTGCTGACTAACCTTCTTTCTTCTAGGAGAACTTCCAGATTTGGCACCTGGAATATTCGGACATTAAACGAACAAGGGAAAGTGGCACAAGTAGCAAGAGATGAGGGAATATAAAATCGAGGTTCTGGGACTGTGTGAAACAAAGTGGAAGGGGGTAGACAGGAAGAAACTCATCACAGGTGAATTGGTGCTGATCTCAGGACATGAAGACAAAAGTTCACACCACAGTGAAGGGGTAGCTCTTATGTTATCTAAAGAAGCACAGAAAGCACTCATTGAATGGGAAGCTGTTGGATCCAGAATAATAACAGCTTCTTTTAAAACCACTAAAAAGAAAATAAATGTAAATGTCATCCAATGTTATGCACCAACTAATGACAAAGAAGGGTCGGTGAAAGAAGCATTTTATACTAAACTACAGGAAATTATGGAAAAGTAAAAAGAAGAGACAACACAATTTTGATGGGTGACATGAATGCAAAGATAGGTACAGTCAACACCGGCTTTGAAGAAGTCATGGGAAAACAGGGGCCAGGAATAATGAATGAAAATGGGGAACTATTCTCAAACTTCTGTGCTTCAAATCAACTGGCTATAGGAGGAAGCATGTTTCCACATAAGAGAATACACAAGGTAACATTGATATCACCAGACCATAGAACAAAAAATAAGATTGATCATATATGCATAAACAAGAAGTTTAGATCATCATTGCAGGTTGTAAAGGTATATAGAGGAGCAGATGTGGCATCAGATCACCCCCTTCTGATAGCCAAAGAAAAAATGAAACTCAAGAGATATGCAACAATGCAAATATATAGACAACAATTTAATGTAGGACATCTAAGAAATAAAGAAACAAGAGACAAATTTGCGGTCACAATATCCAACAAATTCCAAGTGCTCCAACAGCTGGAAGATGCAGAGAATACAGAAGACTAATGGCAGCAAATCAAAACGGTATGGAATGAGACATGTGAAGAAATACTGGGGAAAAGGGAACGACAACAAAAAGCATGGATAACAACAGAAACCATCAATAAGATAAAAGACAGGAAAAACAAGAAAGCAGATTTAAACACAAGCAAAACCAAAAGTTCCAAGGCCAAGGCTCAAGAAGTGTACACAGAAGCAAACAAAGAAGTAAAAAGAAGTATCAAAAGAGACAAGAGGAAGTATACTGAGGAGTTGGCAAGAGAGGCAGAAGATGCTGCAGCCAAAGGGAATATGAGAGAACTATATAACAGCACAAAGAAGCTAACGGGGAAATACAAGCAAACAAGTTGCTTCATAAAAGACAAGAATGGAAAACTGCTCAGCAATATACAATGGGTGGGTTTGAAAAAAAAATTGAAAAAAGGTGATTCGTCTTACGAGGACAAAAGACAAAGAAAATAGTCTACGTTACGGCCACAAGGCCTTCGTCAGGAAAGGAAAGAAAGTGAAGTCTAGATAGGACACATAAAAAACTTAATAAAATAATAAAATAAAAACTGGGTACTTCCCTGAAGGCAAGAACCGAAATTCGCTGTCTGTTGAAGAGCGCGTGGCTGAACAGAAAGCGACTTCCGCCGCCGGGTGTACACAATACATACTGAAAAACTAAAAAACGAAACCGGACAATAAACTACCCAACGGGATAAAAGTGGGGACTGGAAATAGAAGAGGACAGAATGAGTGGGAGATAAATAAATATGAAATTAAAAAATGTATATGGCATACAAATAGGAGAATAGGATAAGAGTGGAAAGAGTCAAATAGAGCAAGAGAGGAAAGGGTGACCTCAGACAAAGGTGTGAAAAGTGTTGAGACCGGCTGGTTTTAGACACCCCATGCGGTGTATAAGACGGTTCTCAAGCTGTTCTCGGCTGGCAGTGTCAGAGGAGCAGGATCGGATCGCTGTGACCTGGATGTCGATGGGACCATGGTGGTCAGGACCATTGAAGTGTATGGCAACTGGTGTGGACTTTTGCTGAGCGATGTCATTTAAGTGCTGGCTGAATCTGTCCCCAAGTCGTTTGCCTGTTTGGCCAATATAGGTTTTGCAGCAACGTTTACATATGATCGTATAAATGACATTGCGCGATTCACACGTGAAGCTACTAGTGATGGTGTACGTAGCCTTAGGAAAGGACACCTTCTGGGTTGAGGTGACATACTTGCACGTGTTGCATCTTGTCCGACCACAGGGTAGTGTGCCAAAGTGGGTGGCATTCTCCTTTGGGAGACGGCTGTGAACAAGAAGATCCTTCAAGTTCTTGTCACGTCTATATGCCACCAAAGGTGCTTCACTGAATACTTCTTGGGTCACAGGCTCTGCTTGGAGGATAGGGAGGTGGCGGAAAAGGATCTGTTTGACAGTAGTACTATGAGGGTGATGGGTCAAGATTAATTTGACTCTATCCGAAGTGGATTTATGGTGAGGTATGAGGGCCTCCTGACGAGAGATGGGGAGCACACGTTGGAGAGCAGAGGTGAGAACATGTTCTGGATAAAGTCTGTTACGGAAGAAATCCAACATCTCATTTGCTCGTAAGTGGAAGTCATCGTCGTCTTGGCATAAACGGCGGAGGCGGAGAAGTTGTGAAAAAGGAAGGGAGTCACGACAGGCCCGAGGATGAGAAAGAGGTATACAGGAGGTAGCTGTGGGCATCTGTCGGCTTGTAGTATACTGAGGTATTAAGGCCGGAGGGCGTGATAGAAATAGTAATGTCAAGGAAGTTGACAGAAACTGTGGAGACGAGGGAGGTGAACTTAATGGTGGGGTGAAAGTGGTTCACAAAGTCGATGAAGCGGTGTAAATCAGTCTCAGACATATCTGTGAGACCTATGCCATCATCGATATATCTGCGGTAAAACCCAGGGAAAGGACCGGAGTATTGTTGCCATATCTGATGCTCCAAGTGGCCCATGAATAGACAGGCATAGCTGGGACCCATCTTCGTTCCCATGGCAACACCACTAATTTGGTCAAAAAATTGACCATTGAATTCAAAGGAATTCAGGTTAAGGACCAGTTCAGCAAGACGGAGAAGGGTGTCAGTGGATATAGAAGGGCAAGTGCGCTGATCCAGAAAAAAACCGAAGAGCTCGGAGACCATCAGAGTGGGGAATAGAGGTATACAGAGAGCAGACGTCTAGCAAGAAAAGACGGTAGGAGCGGTCTGCTGGGAGTCGGATAGAGGAGAAAGTAGTAAGAGCGTGATTGGTGTCTTTGATGAAGGAGGGAAGACTCTCAACGATAGGCTGGAAAATGCTGTCGAGGAAGTCAGAAATGTGTTCAGTAGGACAAGAACAGGCTGAGACAATAGGTCTTCCAGGGGTTTCGATCTTGTGAATTTTGGGGAGCATGTAGAATACAGGCTTGCCCAAAGAGCTGTCATGAATCCTAAGACGAGATGCCCCGGGAGGAAGATCATTACTATTGATAAGCTGTTTAATGGTGTTGTGTACAATGCGATTGTTAGAGACAGTCGCATCGCTAGTCCTAGACCTGTAAAAAGAGCCATTGGTCAACTGGTTTTTACCTTCACTTAGGTACAAGTCTTTCTGCCAGACGACAATGGCTCCTCCCTTGTCAGCCGGTTTGATGACAATGTCGTCTCTACGGCGAAGAAGGGAGAGAGCACTAGACTCTGCCGAAGTGAGATTGGAATAATGCAATCTACGAGGGCGGAGCTGCTGAATGTCATGGATGGTGTTCTTGATATACAGGTCCAGGGCATGAGAGGCTCCAGGTTTAGGTGTTGATGGAGGGTTAGTAGAGCCATAAAATCGTTCAAAGATGTCGGATTCAGCCTGAGACTGCGGAGGGCTGTCTGCCGCGCTAAAATGGAGCTTCAGCCTCATGCGACGGTGAAACCGATGAACATCCTGGAGGAGATTGTATTGGTCTAGGGTCGGACGAAGAGGAACAAATTTTAAGCCCTTACTAAGAACAGAGCGCTCTTCCTCAGAGAGGGGTAGATCTGGGGGGATGCAGACTACCTGAGCGCATGATGGAGTGGAGGATGGAGGGGTAGCTTTGGGGGTAGGGATGAGACGGGACAGTTTATGGTGTTTAGACGTGGAAAGGAACTCATGCAGCTGCCGGTTCAGTGTGTGGATAGTGGTGCGTATCATAGAATAGAAAGGGAAGTTGTTGGAGGTGAGACAACGTAAGCGAAGCAGAAGCTGGGTCTGTTGGGCACTGAGGTCTGATAAAAGGCGGGAGTGACTGGCGACCACTACGCGCATACGTTGAAAGCCACATCTGGTCTCAATTCGTTGTAGGAGACGTTGTTCCCTAGGATTGAGTGTACCAGCAGATGGATGAAAATTGGAAGAAAATCCATTAGGAAGAATTTTGTGGTGGAGGCAGGTGTGAATAAAGTGGAGATGAGAGGTGAATCTAGTTTTCTTGAAAGTAACGAACGCAAAGTCAATAGCGACACGGGATATATCAGGAGGTAGGGAGCTAAAGCTGGTGGTGACCGACACACGGAGAGAGTTGATAAAATATTTCAGAGAGGGCATAGTGGGGAAAAAGAAAAACGTCCAGAAAATAAAATATGAAATAAATAAAATATAAAACGCTAAATGAAAATAGAGATTAATGAAACAATAAATAAATAGGGTAGATGCGGTAATATAAGGTATGAAGGAAGAATAGGGAAATACGAAAAAAAATAATAATAAGTAGGCCTAAGTAGGATATAAAATACTGAGAGAAGGAGATAGGATAGGATCAGGGAGATAAGCAGGATAGGTAGATAGAGATACGAGATAACAGAGACACGGAGCAGTCAAAAAAATATATATATAATCGAGGAACAGCTTATCAATAGTAATGATCTTCCTCCCGGGGCATCTCGTCTTAGGATTCATGACAGCTCTTTGGGCAAGCCTGTATTCTACATGCTCCCCAAAATTCACAAGATCGAAAACCCTGGAAGACCTATTGTCTCAGCCTGTTCTTGTCCTACTGAACACATTTCTGACTTCCTCGACAGCATTTTCCAGCCTATCGTTGAGAGTCTTCCCTCCTTCATCAAAGACACCAATCACGCTCTTACTACTTTCTCCTCTATCCGACTCCCAGCAGACCGCTCCTACCGTCTTTTCTTGCTAGACGTCTGCTCTCTGTATACCTCTATTCCCCACTCTGATGGTCTCCGAGCTCTTCGGTTTTTTCTGGATCAGCGCACTTGCCCTTCTATATCCACTGACATCCTTCTCCGTCTTGCTGAACTGGTCCTTAACCTGAATTCCTTTGAATTCAATGGTCAATTTTTTGACCAAATTAGTGGTGTTGCCATGGGAACGAAGATGGGTCCCAGCTATGCCTGTCTATTCATGGGCCACTTGGAGCATCAGATATGGCAACAATACTCCGGTCCTTTCCCTGGGTTTTACCGCAGATATATCGATGATGGCATAGGTCTCACAGATATGTCTGAGACTGATTTACACCGCTTCATCGACTTTGTGAACCACTTTCACCCCACCATTAAGTTCACCTCCCTCGTCTCCACAGTTTCTGTCAACTTCCTTGACATTACTATTTCTATCACGCCCTCCGGCCTTAATACCTCAGTATACTACAAGCCGACAGATGCCCACAGCTACCTCCTGTATACCTCTTCTCATCCTCGGGCCTGTCGTGACTCCCTTCCTTTTTCACAACTTCTCCGCCTCCGCCGTTTATGCCAAGACGACGATGACTTCCACTTACGAGCAAATGAGATGTTGGATTTCTTCCGTAACAGACTTTATCCAGAACATGTTCTCACCTCTGCTCTCCAACGTGTGCTCCCCATCTCTCGTCAGGAGGCCCTCATACCTCACCATAAATCCACTTCGGATAGAGTCAAATTAATCTTGACCCATCACCCTCATAGTACTACTGTCAAACAGATCCTTTTCCGCCACCTCCCTATCCTCCAAGCAGAGCCTGTGACCCAAGAAGTATTCAGTGAAGCACCTTTGGTGGCATATAGACGTGACAAGAACTTGAAGGATCTTCTTGTTCACAGCCGTCTCCCAAAGGAGAATGCCACCCACTTTGGCACACTACCCTGTGGTCGGACAAGATGCAACACGTGCAAGTATGTCACCTCAACCCAGAAGGTGTCCTTTCCTAAGGCTACGTACACCATCACTAGTAGCTTCACGTGTGAATCGCGCAATGTCATTTATACGATCATATGTAAACGTTGCTGCAAAACCTATATTGGCCAAACAGGCAAACGACTTGGGGACAGATTCAGCCAGCACTTAAATGACATCGCTCAGCAAAAGTCCACACCAGTTGCCATACACTTCAATGGTCCTGACCACCATGGTCCCATCGACATTGTCGTGGAATATTCTAATCCACATATATAAATTATCAAGTAAATATAAAGCCTAATAAATACATATAATAAATAAAGGAAGAAGAATGGTAAAGAACAGTGCTGTCACAATGACTGTACTCGAAATCCCCCTTGTTTTCTGCTTCGTCTGCAAATTGTAACGCTTTCACGTTGATAGTAAAAGCTTACTGTATTATACCCGCTTTCTTCAATGAAACGTGTGCTGTATTTCTAAGAAAAACCTTGAAATATGCAAGTTGACCTAAATTTTAAATTCCATTCATGTCTTTTTCTACACTGCGTTACCAAAACGAACGAACAGATGGACAAAAGGATAAAGAGAGAGGGGAGGGCTGAAAATCAGGAACGCATGCAACACGCGTCGCGCGATACACAAATGCTGCCATCACGCGTGTAAGTCTACATGCACTAATTTTTTTTCAGACGGACAGTGATAAAATACACTACCCTTTCCCAGAGTTAGGTTTATAAATCCTGAAATCTCTTATTAGGAAAGACAACATTAGATGGGTTTACGGTTGAAAACATAACAGTACCCAGACAGCACATCTTCGAAACAGGAGGTAGAAAATACATATTTTGAACGCAGCCACGTAGCTCTTTCAAATTGGTATATTTGGGTTCCTTAGGGCTTGCTGACAAATAATATGTAAAACGTTACGCAAATAGTCCAGGAATTAATAAATTATACCCAAAATAAAATAGTGAGGATGCCTGACAGCATGGAATCATTTCTGCTCATAAAATTTTTTTTTTTATAACGTGTTTGAAAAAACCTTACGTTACATAAATAGCCTACCATGTAAACTCCCAATTGATTGGAGCGCAACAAATGAAAGCCTAACCACGATTGGTCGGACTATAAATACTATCTTTCGTTGTTAGGGGAAACGGGGAAAGGTAACATTTTTTCAAACACTTGTCGAAACGTGGCCTCATTGGCTAGACTCGCTGATATACTCCCTTGGGAGCGTTAGTTCGAGACCACTTGTTTAAATGATCTTGATAAAGCAACAGTGCGTTGAAGCCAGCTCATATTTGTGTTAAATAAAAGCCTGGAACATAAGCAGATGGGAATTTGTGCCAGTAAATGTGCCAGAATTCATTGCTAATCAACGTATCTGTGTTTATTTCCATGAAATTGTGGTAAGCTTGAACCATTCAGTATCTTTTAATGAAAATTGAATGTAAATTGTTAATTTATGCCTGTATATATATGTGTAGTTCAGTGGCAAACGTGAGGTAAAGCCTATAATGCTCCAGCCTGAACAGAAGGTGTCGGAGGAAAGTAAAACTGCATGGAATGGCCAAATAGTACACTGACACCTAGATGATTGACTAGAAAGAAATAATGCTGGAATTGCAGAGGCGTAGTAACCATTAAGGAGGTTAATGCTGGTATAAAGTACTTCAGAATGAAGCTGATAGTTGGCCTAACGCTCTGAACTCAATGTTTGTGCTGTATTGTGATCAGTGTAAAAGAGAGTATAAGTTAGTTATGAAGTAGAAGGTACATCCTTCTTGATTTCAGGGACCGTGGTCTTGATGGTACTGAGCAGCACCTGGTCAGAGCTGTGCTGAATCCAGTGTAGGACAGCATACTCCTTGGTCCTTTTAGCTATCAGTGAGGTGTCTCCAGAGCCCAGAGGAGAATTCGAGCAGAGGAGTCTTTTCCTGCCGCCATCACGCCAGATAAGCTGATTTGGCCAGCTGAGCTCAACATTATGTCCCCTCATCTTGAAATGACTTTATAAAAATAACATTCAGAGGGGAATTTAATTGTCTTAATATCAGGAACTGAGAACATCTCCAATACTAGTCCCTAAAGACAAACTATTGAAGTCATGATGACAAATACCAACAGAGCTTGAACAAAACAAAACCAGTATTACCTCATTTTACTACTACACAACTGACACACATAGGATATTTGTAATAATATATGTCACTACTATATTCATATTGGTAAATTCTGTACATATAACTTGTAATTTAAATTGATTGTGATTCCTGGTTCCCTTGTAGTTGAATCAGGACACATATTCATTCATGCCAGTAATGAATACATATTGTTATTAGAAAAGTTATCAGTGACTCTTTTAAGATATCCTTGTAGAGTGTTATATGTATGTGAGTGTCACAGTGTTGTCAAGTGTAGTGGATTAAATTAAATTGTTTATCTGTCTGTTGTTGTGACTTACACTTCATCATACACATACCCTAGACACATAACGTAGTCATCACACTATTCCAGAATAATTCTGACTGAGATATATAGATATGTGGTAGCAAGTAAGGTTATCTATAATACACTACTCTTAATAGATATAGATACCTTCACAGCTGATCTCAGTCAGTACACTAAGTCCCCTATAAATATTTATAACATCCCACTTCACCACATATATTGGGGTCTCGCTCTTGGGATTTTGAATCTTTCCCTATTAAAAATATTGGGGGTAATTCACTTCAGGGAATATAAGAATTAAAAGGTATCCTTGGGTGGAATTAAATAAGGTTGAGCTCACGGTGCCTGTGTTGTCCATTATATATATTTAGAATTTGAATTGTTGGTTAGACATTGTAGAAATTTACCTGATAGACAATGGCGGACCTGGCCAAGTTTCGATCTGCTGCTGTACAGACTGCAAAAGAGTTAGGATTAGATGGGCAAGTTATGGTTGCCTATGTTACTACGGAATGTGACAAATTTATTGAACGCGAAGAAAGAAGGTATGAAGCCGAAAGAAAGTTAGAGGCTGACAGGGAAATTAAGAAGTTACAATTTGAAGCTGAGGCTGAGACTAAGAGGTTGCAAGCTGAGGCTGAGACTAAGAGGTTGCAGATTGAGGCTGAGGCTAAGAAATTGGAAGCAGAAAGAGAAGACAAAAGATTAGCTGCAGAAAGAGAAGAGAAGAAATTAACTGCAGAAAGAGAAGAGAAGAGATTAGCTGCAGAGAGGGAAGCAGAAAAGGAGGAGAAGAGATTACAAAGGGAACATGAGTTACGACTAAGGGAGTTTGAGTTTCAAGGCCATGCTCCTGAAAATGGTGCCAGTCCCTTTGCCTCTGATGCTACGGTTACTCAAGGAGCCTCAACCTCAGCTATGAATTTTCATTTAGATCATTTTGTTGAAAAAGACGATGATATTGAGAGCTATATAAATAGGTATGAACTATTAGCTACCACGTATGGGTTAGAGAGAGAAAGGTGGAGCTTAAAGTTATCTCAGGGACTTCGTGGGGCAGCTTATGAAGTTTTTGCAAAAATGAGCAGAGGTGATCAGGAAAATTATGACATGCTAAAGCAGGCTCTTTTGTTAAGGTATGAAAAGAATGCAGAGTTTTACAGGAAAAAATTTAGGAATGCTAAACTACTGTCAGGTGAAACCTATCACCAGTTCTCTGCACGAATAGAGACATACTTGGAGAAATGGACTTCTCTAGGGAAAACCCAAGATCTTAAGGAAATGGTCCTTATAGAGCAATTAAGAGAGTCCATGGCTCCAGACCTGAGAAAGTTTCTCATGGAACAAGGTGCAGAGAGGCTGGGTGAGTTGCTAAATGTTGCTGAAAGGTATCAAGCAGCTCAAGCAGAGGTAACAGGTAATAAAAAGAAACAAGTGGATAACTTTAGGGCACCACAGAACTTTAATAAATTTGATCCTAGGGATCAAAACAAAGGTAAGCACCAATTTGATAGGCCACGGTATGACAATAAAAATAAATTCCCACAATTCGATGAAAGGAAATATGATGAAAGAAAATCTTTCAACCAAGGAAAAAGGTGGTGTAAGAATTGTCAGATGGACAATCATGACACTGACCGTTGCAGAAGGAAACCTGTGTATATGGCAACCCTTCAGATCAGGTCGACCTCAAGACAGGAGGAGGATATTATGTTAGATACCACTCCAGAAGAGATGAGGAAGGCACAGGCTGGGGATAAAACACTCAAGCCTTGTTTCAGAAAATTGTCAACTTGTCATACAACTCCAGGCAAGGGAGATTTTTACATGAAAAACAAGTTGATGTATAGGAAGACTGGAGCTAGATCCAAAGGTCACGGACAGCTGGTTCTTCCAAAAAGATATAGGGCAGACTTAATAAGGAGCCTACATGTGAAACCAGATGGGGACCATGAGAAAATAGGTACCATCATTCAAAAGGTGGCTCACAATTATTATTGGCCCAAAGCAAGATGGGACATTGAGAACTTTGTAGACAGGTGTAGCATAGCACATGAGGGAACACCCACAAGTGGGAACATGGATCAGGACCTGGACACGCCACGGGGCAAAATTAGGCCTGATAATAAAAAGAAATATAAATTTGAAAAAGTGGACCAAATGGAATGGGAAGCCCCTTTTCACGGACAAGCTTCACTTAACTGTTTTACAATGGCCACTATGCGGAGAGTGCAAAAGATGTCTTACCCCAGGATAAGCCGAAAATCCCTCAATCGGACTTAAACAAACTGGAGGAAGAGGATGTAGAGAGGAAATCTCTCATCAAGAATTTTAAGTGGGGAGAAAGCCCCAAAAGAAAAATTGGTAGCGGTCGTTTTGTGAATGAAAATTCTGGGAGGAAAAATCATCACTATAAAGCTTCGAGTGGAAGAGACCATACCGGTGCATGGACAAATAGGTCCACACAATTAAAGGTCCATATGTAGCTTTGTTAAGAACGTGGACTGATGAAAAGGCAGAGGAAAACATTACATCTTCATACCAATATGTGAATGAGCTGACCACTCGGTTAAAAACTGGCTGGAAACTTGCCAATGAAAATTTGAAACAAGCCAGGAAGAAACATGCTGCCTATTATAACAGGAAGGCGAAGGACAGAAATTTGGCTGTGGGAGAGAAAGTACTGCTTCTTTTGCCTGGGAGTCAGAATAAGTTACAAATTGGATGGCAGGGTCCATATACAGTTCTAGAGAAGGTGTCTAGAACAAATTATAAGATAGATAAGAAGGGGAAAGAAAAAATCTATCATGTGAATCTCCTGAAGAAATATTTGGAAAGAGAACATCAGGAAGAGACACACTTGTTGACCTTGTCCATCGCCATGGAGATGAAAAAGGAACCACTTTCATCATTTGAATATCCATTACACCCCTGTGAGACAGCAGCACAGGTGAAAATCAGTACACATTTAACGAAAACTCAGAAAGAGAGAGTGCAACAGGTTCTAAATAATCATGCAGAGGTGTTAACAGACCGACCAGGGCATACAAACCTATTGGAATATGATATGAAACTAATAGACTCCACACCTGTCTGTATGAAACCATATTCGATTCCGTTTGCTAAGGAGAAAGCTTTGAAGGAAGAGATAGACTATCTATTGAAGGAAGGAATTATTTCGCACAGTGAATCTTCGTATAGTTCCGGTGTTGTACTCTTAAGGAAGCCCTCTGGAGAACATAGACTCTGTATAGATTACAGGAGACTGAATGCTATTACAGAAGGACAGGTGGATCCATTGCCGGATACAAATCAGCTGTTTGCCAGGCTAAATAAAGCTAAATATTTCTCAAAAGTGGATCTGAGTAAAGGATACTATCAGATTCCAGTAAAGCCTGAGGTTAGACCATACCTAGCTTTTAGTACCTCAGAAGGACACTATGAGTTTAATAGATTGCCATTTGGATTGAAGAATGCGCCTAGTGTCTTCTCTAGAATGATGAGAAAATTATTGGATCCTCTGAATAATCCCTGTATAACAAATTTTATGGATGATATCCTTATAGCAACAGAAACATTTGAGGAACACATTGACTCTCTGAACATGCTGTTTAATCGACTTAGGGAGGCAAATTTAACAGCCCGACCAACCAAATGTTGCGTTGGATGTAAAGAATTGGAATTTTTGGGACACACAGTTTATCAGGGAAACATGACCCCTGACCCAAAGAATTTAGAGAAACTACAGAAAGCCCCGAGACCACAAACCAAGAAGGACGTGAGATCCTTTGTCTCATTATGTGGTTTCTACCAGAAGTATATCAAAAACTTTAATTCCATATGTGCACCGTTAACTGAATTGACACGTAAAGGACTTCCAGATCGCATTACATGGACACCACAATGTGAAATGACTTACCAAGAATTGAAGGAAAAGCTCACAAGTAAACCCATTTTGAAATTACCTGACTTAAGTCAAGAATTCATAGTAAGGACGGATGCAAGTAATATTGGGTTAGGTGCAACTCTACTACAGAAATCAGATGCATTGGATGGGGAATTAAGCCCAGTGGCATATGCTAGCAGAAAGTTGAATAAAGCTGAAATCAACTACTCAACTAGCGAAAAAGAATGTCTTGCAGTAATATGGGCAATAAAGAAATTCAATATTTATCTATATGGGAAGGCATTTAAGTTGCAAACAGATCACAAACCTTTATCGTTTCTAGCACAGGCTAAGCATGAGAACTCTAGGTTACTCCGATGGTCTTTACTTCTGGCTCCATATAATTTTAGCATTGAGTATATATCTGGAAAAAAACCAATTTGGGAGCGGATTTTTTAAGCCGCCATCCGTGTGATGAGAATCACCGTAAACCCCAGAAATAATAATAAATTTCTCTATGTGTATATAGAATAAAGGACTGACATATAATGTCTGTTTTAAGAGGGGAGGTGTCGTGGAATATTCTAATCCACATATATAAATTATCAAGTAAATATAAAGCCTAATAAATACATATAATAAATAAAGGAAGAAGAATGGTAAAGAACAGTGCTGTCACAATGACTGTACTCGAAATCCCCCTTGTTTTCTGCTTCGTCTGCAAATTGTAACGCTTTCACGTTGATAGTAAAAGCTTACTGTATTATACCCGCTTTCTTCAATGAAACGTGTGCTGTATTTCTAAGAAAAACCTTGAAATATGCAAGTTGACCTAAATTTTAAATTCCATTCATGTCTTTTTCTACACTGCGTTACCAAAACGAACGAACAGATGGACAAAAGGATAAAGAGAGAGGGGAGGGCTGAAAATCAGGAACGCATGCAACACGCGTCGCGCGATACACAAATGCTGCCATCACGCGTGTAAGTCTACATGCACTAATTTTTTTTCAGACGGACAGTGATAAAATACACTACCCTTTCCCAGAGTTAGGTTTATAAATCCTGAAATCTCTTATTAGGAAAGACAACATTAGATGGGTTTACGGTTGAAAACATAACAGTACCCAGACAGCACATCTTCGAAACAGGAGGTAGAAAATACATATTTTGAACGCAGCCACGTAGCTCTTTCAAATTGGTATATTTGGGTTCCTTAGGGCTTGCTGACAAATAATATGTAAAACGTTACGCAAATAGTCCAGGAATTAATAAATTATACCCAAAATAAAATAGTGAGGATGCCTGACAGCATGGAATCATTTCTGCTCATAAAATTTTTTTTTATAACGTGTTTGAAAAAACCTTACGTTACATAAATAGCCTACCATGTAAACTCCCAATTGATTGGAGCGCAACAAATGAAAGCCTAACCACGATTGGTCGGACTATAAATACTATCTTTCGTTGTTAGGGGAAACGGGGAAAGGTAACATTTTTTCAAACACTTGTCGAAACGTGGCCTCATTGGCTAGACTCGCTGATATACTCCCTTGGGAGCGTTAGTTCGAGACCACTTGTTTAAATGATCTTGATAAAGCAACAGTGCGTTGAAGCCAGCTCATATTTTGTTAAATAAAAGCCTGGAACATAAGCAGATGGGAATTTGTGCCAGTAAATGTGCCAGAATTCATTGCTAATCAACGTATCTGTGTTTATTTCCATGAAATTGTGGTAAGCTTGAACCATTCAGTATCTTTTAATGAAAATTGAATGTAAATTGTTAATTTATGCCTGTATATATATGTGTAGTTCAGTGGCAAACGTGAGGTAAAGCCTATAATGCTCCAGCCTGAACAGAGGGTGTCGGAGGAAAGTCAAACGGCATGGAATGGCCAAATAGTACACTGACACCTAGATGATTGACTAGAAAGAAATAATGCTGGAATTGCAGAGGCGTAGTAACCATTAAGGAGGTTAATGCTGGTATAAAGTACTTCAGAATGAAGCTGATAGTTGGCCTAACGCTCTGAACTCAATGTTTGTGCTGTATTGTGATCAGTGTAAAAGAGAGTATAAGTTAGTTATGAAGTAGAAGGTACATCCTTCTTGATTTCAGGGACCGTGGTCTTGATGGTACTGAGCAGCACCTGGTCAGAGCTGTGCTGAATCCAGTGTAGGACAGCATACTCCTTGGTCCTTTTAGCTATCAGTGAGGTGTCTCCAGAGCCCAGAGGAGAATTCGAGCAGAGGAGTCTTTTCCTGCCGCCATCACGCCAGATAAGCTGATTTGGCCAGCTGAGCTCAACATTATGTCCCCTCATCTTGAAATGACTTTATAAAAATAACATTCAGAGGGGAATTTAATTGTCTTAATATCAGGAACTGAGAACATCTCCAATACTAGTCCCTAAAGACAAACTATTGAAGTCATGATGACAAATACCAACAGAGCTTGAACAAAACAAAACCAGTATTACCTCATTTTACTACTACACAACTGACACACATAGGATATTTGTAATAATATATGTCACTACTATATTCATATTGGTAAATTCTGTACATATAACTTGTAATTTAAATTGATTGTGATTCCTGGTTCCCTTGTAGTTGAATCAGGACACATATTCATTCATGCCAGTAATGAATACATATTGTTATTAGAAAAGTTATCAGTGACTCTTTTAAGATATCCTTGTAGAGTGTTATATGTATGTGAGTGTCACAGTGTTGTCAAGTGTAGTGGATTAAATTAAATTGTTTATCTGTCTGTTGTTGTGACTTACACTTCATCATACACATACCCTAGACACATAACGTAGTCATCACACTATTCCAGAATAATTCTGACTGAGATATATAGATATGTGGTAGCAAGTAAGGTTATCTATAATACACTACTCTTAATAGATATAGATACCTTCACAGCTGATCTCAGTCAGTACACTAAGTCCCCTATAAATATTTATAACATCCCACTTCACCACAGACATCCAGGTCACAGCGATCCGATCCTGCTCCTCTGACACTGCCAGCCGAGAACAGCTTGAGAACCGTCTTATACACCGCATGGGGTGTCTAAAACCAGCCGGTCTCAACACTTTTCACACCTTTGTCTGAGGTCACCCTTTCCTCTCTTGCTCTATTTGACTCTTTCCACTCTTATCCTATTCTCCTATTTGTATGCCATATACATTTTTTAATTTCATATTTATTTATCTCCCACTCATTCTGTCCTCTTCTATTTCCAGTCCCCACTTTTATCCCGTTGGGTAGTTTATTGTCCGGTTTCGTTTTTTAGTTTTTCAGTATGTATTGTGTACACCCGGCGGCGGAAGTCGCTTTCTGTTCAGCCACGCGCTCTTCAACAGACAGCGAATTTCGGTTCTTGCCTTCAGGGAAGTACCCAGTTTTTATTTTATTATTTTATTAAGTTTTTTATGTGTCCTATCTAGACTTCACTTTCTTTCCTTTCCTGACGAAGGCCTTGTGGCCGTAACGTAGACTATTTTCTTTGTCTTTTGTCCTCGTAAGACGAATCACCTTTTTTCAATTTTTTTTCAAACCCACCCATTGTATTCCACGTCTTACCGCAGTTCCCCTCAACTTCCTCAGCAATATACAAGAGCAAATGAAGAGGTGGACAGAATATTTTGAGGACCTTCTCAATAGACCAGCTCCACATAACCCCACGGACATTCAGCCAGCAGAAGAAGAGCTACAAATTAATGGTGAAAGAACAAGGAAGTAAGAAATAAAGAAAGCCATAAAGCTTCTAAGAGATGGAAAAGCGTCTGGACCTGATGGCATTCCAGCAGAGGCCATCAAAGCAGATATCGACACGGCTACAGAGATGTTATATAAATTACTTGGTAAAGTCTGGGAAAAGGAAGAGATACCAGCAGAATGGAAGGAAGGATATCTGGTTAAGTTGCCTAAAAAGGGAAATTTACAAGAGTGCACAAATTATAGAGGAATAATGTTACTTTCAGTGCCAGGAAAAGTATTAAACAGGATTATCCTTGAAAGATTAAAAGAGTCCATAGACAAGAAACTGAGAGATGAACAAGCAGGTTTTCAACAAAACAGATCCTGTACAGACCAGATAGCCACTTTGAGAATAATAGTTGAACAAAGTCTGGAATGGAATTCACCACTATACATCGGATTTGGGGACTACGAAAAGGCATTTGACAGTGTAGACAGAGAATCACTTTGGAAATTGATGAGGCATTATGGAGTTCCCCTGAAGATCATTAATTTAATAAAGAAAACATGAAGACATGACATGCAGAGTTCTTCATGAAGGACAGCTTACAGAACCGTTTGGGATAAGAACAGGAGTGCGACAGGGATGCCTCTTGTCTCCATTTCTTTTCTTACTAGCAATAGACTGGGTTACGAGAACATCGACAACACAACAGAAATGGAATTCAGTGGACTCTGACTAAGCAGTTGGATGATCTGGATTTTGCTGATGACTTAGCTCTTCTGTCCCATAACCGTAATCAGATGCAGGAAAAATTGAAAACACTCGATGAGAGGTCACAGCAATTGGGTCTGAAAATACACAGGGAAAAGACAAAGATAATGAGAATAAATGCAGGTAATGATAACAGGGTTGAACTTGAAGAAGCACCAATACAAGATGTAGAATCGTACACATATCTTGGCAGCAATATAGACAAAGTTGGGGGGAGGGGGGGGGGGGGAAGAGACAGACAGTGATATCAAAATAAGAATACAAAAAGCAAGAGGATCTTTCATTGCAATGGGAAAATATATGGAGATCAAGAGAAATCGGATCCAACACGAAAAAAAGAATCTTCAACTCAAATGTGAAGTAAGTCCTATTGTATGGCTCTGAGACATGGAGAACAACAAAGACAACTACCAAAAAGCTACAGACTTTCATAAATGGGTGCTTGCGTAGAATAGAGGGATTAAAATGGTATGACAAGGTTACCAACGTGGAACTGATAACAAGAACTAGACAAGTGCCAGTGGAACAAGAGATGAGAAGAAGACGATGGCGATGGATAGGACACACACTGAGGAAACCTGTTGATAGCATTACAAGGCAGTCCTTGTTCTGGAATCCCCAGGGCATGAGAAGCAGAGGTAGACCAAGAAGCACATGGAGAAGAGAGCTGGAAACAGGGGTGAAAATGATAAGGAGAACGTGGAAAGAACTTGAGATGATGGCACGTGACAAGAGGACTTGGCATGTGTTTGTTGAAGGCCTATGCTCCTTTGGAAGTGGAGGGTTATGAATGGAATGAATGAATGTATATATTTAATATAACTTTAGATTTTGTTTTACTATGAATGTATCAGGTAAACTGATTATATCTTGGGGAATTAGGTATAATGATTGTATTTCCTGGTATGATTGTTGAAGAAGAAAACCAACCCGAAATATAACCTAACAGTCCTTGTTAGGACTCATATAACTACAACAGTATTGTTAGGATATATTTTACCAGCCAATATAGCACTTATCAGATATGGCCTGGTATATTATAGGTGGAAGAAAACGGTTGTATCATACGGTGTACAAATTATTGGATGTATTCATGTATTGAATTATTAGAAAGAACGTTTTGCAAGTAGACACCTTTCTTGTCTCGCTATTGCTAAATCATACTGAGCCATGTTGTCATTCATCCTACATGCAGACACCTGAGACACGCTCATCTCATATACACTAGAAATAGGTGGGCTTGATGACAGAAATTAGCCCCTATCTTTCCTTGTTACAGGTTTTATTTGTGTCATCCAACCTGAGGTCGTATGTTCGAGTCAATCCAGCTGCCTGGAACTTTGCAGGAGCACAGTTATTGTAGCGGAGCTACATCCTTAGTCCCCCTCAGTCATGGGTGGGCTAAAGGAACGATCATCAGCGGGTGTTGTGTGCAACAAATTAGGAAGGGCAGAACTGTTCTAAGAGATGAGTACACATTAGTACCATTTCCGTCGGCAACTGTGAGCAATTAACTGTCAAGGAAGAAAAAGTGATTTAGCGTAGTGAGAGACAAGATTAACAGCACAGCTGATACATTTACTATAATTGATTTTGTTCCTATAATTGGAAGACTTGTTTTATATATATATATATATATATATATATATATATATATATATATATATATATATATATATATATATATATATATATATATATATATATATATATATATATATATATATATATATATATATATATATATATATCATATGTAAACTTACATATGTAAACTTACATATCCATTGCATTCCATCTTCCAACATCCACCTATCAGCACAAGAGTAGATAGTGTATATACTTAATAAATAAGGAAATTGTATTTGAATGACTTGTCAAGTTTATAATTGTTAAGTGAAATCTGTTTCCTTGTTTTAATATCACAGTTAGTTACACAGCGGGGTCGCATTTTATGACTGTCTCCTCTCTACTAATTTTTCGAGATCAGATCATTCACAGCCGTAACTAATTTGTGATACCAGTAGTTCTCTCATACACTAGAACTTCACCATGTTCCTGCAGAAATTCTATTTCTGTATTGTCAGTACTATACTGATCCTAGAGCCAATAAAAACCTCACGCTACCATCTCACATGAAACAATTTTGTGTGTGTATCCTTGATCTAGTCCCTTCATCTGGCACGGGGTTTCTCAGCCTTTTTGTGACATGGACCCTTCATCTGATGCGGGGTTTCTCAGCCTTTTTGTGACATGGACCCTTCATCTGACGCGGGGTTTCTCGGCCTTTTTGTGACATGGACCCTTCATCTGACGTGGGGTTTCTCAGCCTTTTTGTGACATGAACCCTTTATCTGACACGGGGTTTCTCAGCCTTTTTGTGACATGGACCCTTCATCTGGCGCGGGGTTTCTCAAAATTTTTTGGGACATGGACCCATTTGATTGTTCGGTGAAGGCTACGGACACATTTTATTGTTCGATGAAGGCTATGGACCCCTTTCTTTGGGGAAAACAATTTACATAAAGAATAATTTTTTTTCATTTCAATTTTAAATTGTAGATTATGTACACCGACCCCCTATAATCCATTCACAGGATCCTTAGAATAAATTCACTGACCCCCCCCCCCCTCTCCTCCTTTGAACCCATTCACTGACCCCCCCCCCCTGAACCCATTCAATGACCCCCCCTTCTTGAACCCATTCACTGACCCCCAACCATTCACTGACCCCCCCTTGAACCCATTCACTGACCCCCTCCCCACCCCTTGAATCAATTCACTAACCCCCCTTGAATCCATTCACCGACCCCACCTAGAATCCATTCACGGACCCCACCTAGAATCCATTCACGGATCCACCAACCATGGTCTAGCGTTTGAAAACATGGCCTATCACTAACATGGACTGGAATATTGTTGCGTGCGCGTTCCCTAGTTACGACTGATGTATCAGATCTCAATCCACGCCGTTTAGTTATGCGTGCGTGTGTGTAGTTTTGTTACGAGTAAAATGGTGTGCTATTAGTGAAGCTAATGTTTGTGAAATGTTAGATACCTTACTATACTGGGTCTACAAGCTTTATAAGGCGGGGGTGACCAGTTTCTATCTTCGCTGTCTTTGCCTTCCCTAACGCAAGAGCTAAGCCAGGTACTCATTTACCGCTTGGTAGACTGGTGGGTGACGCCACCAGTTTTTGAATGATGTAACTTTGCTGGGGGTAAACTAAACGAAACATAATGTGATTCGGGGGTAAACTAAACTAACAAATTTTAATACGCCCTTCTATAGAGATACTGAAAAACCAGCGGTGGAATGACGGCTACCTATTATTGTGAGTGTGCAGAGTTACGAGTCTGATCAATCTGCGTCACCCGTCGGCACCTGGTCAATCGCAATCTACAGATAGTTCCCATGGATCATCTAGTAGATCTTTAGGAGACAGAGGTTAAAAGAAATAAAGAATTTTTAAGTTATGGAAATTTCAGACTTGCCGTGTCCCACTGGCATTTAAAGTGTGGTTATCCCCAGGTTAGTTAGCGCGCTAATCTCTCACGGCACAGGTGCGGGATTCAAATCACGGTGCCAACACGCTCCAGTCTACCTAGCTGTAAATGTGTACCTTCATCTGGCGCGGGGTTTCTCAAAATTTTGAGTTTTCAGTTAAGGAAGGAAAAGGCAGCGAGGAAGGGGAATTGGTCACCCCACCTTTCGATGTTGAACCTAGTATAGTGACGTCTCTAACATTTCACTTCCCTACGGGACTACATTTACCTTTGTTTTTTAATCCCCAGGTGTGAAGTACCTTTTTCTGCGCATACAGCGAAAACCCACGCGCTGTATTACACACATTTACTTCATTCGTTAACTACTTAAGATAGGAACGTGATCTTTTCTTCAAAGTTAAGTTAACATTCGGTCAAACATCATTTATTTTACATTTTCCACCGCCGTTTCGATATCATTACAGGAGACAGCTCGTCTGGCAGAGATAAAAATTGCATATTGACTTCCATTTAATTCAAATTCCAAAGGCTCTGAAAGTTAAAAACTGTATATATGATTTTATCAAGCGAGATCTCTAGAGAGCTCCGTGTTTCAAAGGTTGATTCCCAGAACTCCTGGGTTGCCTGCAGCTGATCTACGTTATCTTAACTTTTTTTTCCCCTTAACCCCTTACATCTCATACTGAAAACGATAAAAACGGGAATTAAAGAATGGGAGACGAAAGTTAATACACACACAAAAGAGGACACGAGAAGAAACAAAGTTGTTTTTACCTGAACAGACGACTGTATTCAAGGAAAACGGCGTCACAATGACCACTGCAGATCTGTACAAGTCAATATAATAAAGTGTTGTTCGTTCCACATCCGACATACGGGTATACCAGCATTTCTGGAAAAACTTACGCAACTTTGTCATCAATTTCGTAACTCATAAAAGATAGTTCAAATAATATGTCCGGGTGAGTGTGAAAAAACGTACTTCAATATGGGGAAAACCTGAAAATCGAGGACAAAGAAAGATAAGAAATGTTATCGGCTTCGGCTCTATTTTTTTTTTTTTTTTTACGTTTCTCATTTACCTTAAAAAAAAAAATAATCAGCGCAGCTAGATCGAATGTCTACGAGAATGCACATTTATCTTCACGACTTCGGAAGGGGAAGGGGGAGGGGGGAGAGAGGTTGAAGTAGAAAGAATATTGGACCGTGGGATGGTAATGACATATTTAATGCAAATGTCGTTATACCGTCTTGTTGCCAGAGAATATATTGATGGGGGAGCGTGTTATACGCTATTCTTGGGTGGATGAAAAATAACAGCAAGCGTGCATCATGTCAATGGTAAATTAACAATCACAAGAAAATGGTAAGATTTAGCTTCAAAGATAGCATTCTGTAAGAATTTTAGTTTCACAGTAGAAAGCCAAACTGTGTGGCGGGAAGAAATGTTAATAATTTTGAAGAGTACGAAGTAGATCACAGCGTCCGACTGGCTAAGTAAGTGAACTTGCCTTTCGAGGCAAAGTAACCGCGTTCTGGGATCGAAATCTGGTAGCGTGACGCTCCAGTATACCCAGTTGTAAACGGGTATCTGACTCTGCTTTTCCGTTAGGGATGGAAAAGGCAGCGACGAAGGGAAATGGGTACCCCACCGTATAAAGGTGGATCTAGTATAGTGTTGTCATAGTATCATGTGGATCTAGTATAGTGTTGTCATAGTATCATGTGGATCTAGTATAGTGTTGTCATAGTATCATGTGGATCTAGTATAGTGTTGTCATAGTATCATGTGGATGTTGTCATAGTATCATGTGGATCTAGTATAGTGTTGTCATAGTATCATGTGGATCTAGTATAGTGTTGTCATAGTATCATGTGGATCTAGTATAGTGTTGTCATAGTATCATGTGGATCTAGTATAGTGTTGTCATAGTATCATGTGGATCTAGTATAGTGTTGTCATAGTATCATGTGGATCAAAGTAGTGGATCTAGTGTTGTCATAGTATCATGTGGATCTAGTATAGTGTTGTCATAGTATCATGTGGATCTAGTATAGTGTTGTCATAGTATCATGTGGATCTAGTATAGTGTTGTCATAGTATCATGTGGATCTAGTATAGTGTTGTCACAGTATCATGTGGATCTAGTATAGTGGATAGTATCAGTATAGTATAGTGTTGTCATAGTAGTATCATGTGGTCATAGTAGTACTAGTAGTGTTGTCATAGTATCATGTGGATCTAGTACAGTGTTGTCATAGTATCATGTGGATCTAGTATAGTGTTGTCATAGTATCATGTGGATCTAGTATAGTGTTGTCATAGTATCAGTGATGAGCTCCAGCAGAAGCTATGGGGCTGCCGCGCCGACCTGGAAAAGACCGTGGACTTCGTCCTGGCGACAGGCCTGCAGATTTAGCATGACTACAAACCGAACGCAGAAGAAGAAGAAGAAGAAGTATCATGTGGATCTAGTCATAGTAAGTTTGACCACAAAGATCCAATTTCGTTGATATGGAATTGAAAGGAAAGATATGACAACAGGAGAATGAGTACCATCGTCAGGACATGCAGCACAAAGCTAGGTTTGGTCTGGTTTGAAGGACTAACTTCATTCCACACGGACTACTCTATCAGTGCTCCGATCTCCTCCCTTAGATCACACAAGGAGAATTTCAGCACAGTGCACGAACTCCGTAGCAACGGCGAGAATCCCAATGTGTGTATATAGGAATCACACATTCTATAAATATTTTTGTGGTGGGTAGGTTTCTAATTTTGTTTTTTTTAATTTGGCCATGGCAGCGGCCTGATAGGCCTACTCTTTACGATTTCCAACTGCCGTGGGATTTTTAACGTGTGGAACTTACACATGGGACCCCCTATTTTTTTTTTCCCTTATCCGAGAAGGCTAGGCATCCGATATCACTACGCAGGAGACCAAGGGAGAGTATGACTTCATTAGGACCATTTGTTCTAAAACAAATATGTCCATAAATTATATTCCCTCAACTGGGAATCGAACCCATTACCTCTAGAACTAGAGGCGGACGCCATACCTCTTAGCCACTCCGACCCCCTAAATGTTCTGGTAGGTGACTTGCTACATACATTTTCTTTTTCCACAACTTATCGAAGGTAAATATTTCCAGTATCATCCAATGCACGTTCTGCGAATCTGAAAACAAGAAACAATAAACACTCAACACGATAGCAGCAAACTCGCTGAGCAGTCTCTGAAGAGTCCAAGCAAGAACATGCTTACTGCTTCCTCATGTATGTCGTAAGAGGCGACTAGACTGAGGTGTACAACTGCCTGGCAACCTCATCATATAAAACATACTGCTGCAAAAACCACAGCTTAATGGGAACATCAGCTTTGGCGCTGGCTGCCTCCACAGTGGACAACTGTAGCAGTGGCTCCAGGTTCCATAAGAAACGAAAAAACAGAACTTCAGAGTAACAGCAAACCAATTTTTTCTATGTAATCTCGATCTTATGATTTTAAAATAAAGCGTTTGTAAACACATTTGATGTGTTTTTATATTATGTTTAAAATCCCAGATAAAATAAACTAGGGAGATTTTTTTAAAAACACTAATCTTACAGATCACATTTAAACACGGTGAAACTATTTAAATATAAATAACTTGAAAATAAATTACATGAAAGATGCAGACTCGACATTTTTTGCCTATCTGCTACGAAATAAAAGTAATGAAAAGTTCCCAGAACTCAAATATGAAGCATTCTGTTGAAATATTGACGGAAATGTCAGAGGCAGTGTCTTATTTCAGTGAGAAATTACGAGTTTTAAAGAAATTGGGAGAATATTAAATTAACTAATAGCTGGTACAAACCGGGGGGGGGAGAGAGACTATGAGAACAGAAAGTGTTGAAAAAACAAGGGAGAGAGAGAGATGGAAGAGCGATTTTAAGAACGCGAGAATTCTTGTTTTAATCATTAGAGAATTCTTGTTTTTTTTTTTTAGTTTTTTTTTTGTTGTTGTTTTTTTTTAATTTCTTTTTTTTTATGATGTGTATTTTTTTTTTTTTTTTATCATTAGATTAGGGGAAAGTAGAAATGTTTTTAAATTTTAAACAGGAGAGCAATCGATATCTCGTATGGAGTGAACAAATGATGTGTAGCTGTGACCAGACCTTGAGGGATACTTTGATGACAGAACATTGATCATACCGGCTCTATAGCAAGTCAATGAATGCATTTAATGTAATGATGCTTCTAGCTGTACGTAATACACTGCTGATATCTTCCTTATATTTATCTTTCACTTAAATTACCCCTCCCGTCCAAATAGATACGGGAGGAATCATGCCAAAACCTAATCCATGCCCGCAAACAGCCTGGTTCTCTCTAACCGTTCTGAAAATACTCACAAAACATCTTTTTTTGTCACCATATACTGCTCACAAACAATATTTGTGGCCTCACCTGAACTACTTCAGATATCTTTTTCTTCCTCCGCTATGAAGTGCTCAAACTTCGTCCTATTTTCTCAACTGAAATCATAATGGTGAAACAAAGGTAGTGTCATAGCAGATATTGCCGTAGGGCAGTAAAGTGTTAGAGACTTCACCATACTAGGTCCATCCTTTTTATTAGGTGGGAGTGACCAGTTTCCTTCCTTTGCTGCCATCGCCTTCCCTAACTCAAGAGCAGAGTCAGCTTCCTATTTACAGCTGGGTGGACTGGAGCTTGACGCAACCACGTTTCGACCCCGGAACCTGGTAATTCTGCCGCTTAGCTAATCGGACGCACAGATGAAATCAAACAAAACAAATAGAAACTAATGCACTTAAGTAACTGTACAGTAAGTCAAGGTAAAGATGCTATAGTAAGATAAGGTAAAGATACTACAGTAACACAAGGTAAAGATACTACTGTAACACAAGGTAAAGATACTACAGTAACACAAGGTAAAGATACTACTGTAACACAAGATAAAAACACTACAGTAACACAAGGTAAAGATACTACGGTAACACAAGGTGGAGATACTACTGTAACACAAGGCAGAGACACTACTGTAACAGAAGGCAGAGATACTACTGTAACACAAGGTAGAGATAGTACTGTAACACAAGGTAAAAATACTACTGCAAGACAAAGTAAAGATACTACAGCAACACAAGGTAAAGATACTACAGCAACACAAGGTAAAGATACTACAGCAACACAAGGTAAAGATACTACTGTAACACAAGGTAAAGATACTACTGTAACACAAGGTAAAGATACTACAGCAACACAAGGTAAAGATACTACTGTAACACAAGGTAAAGATACTACTGTAACACAAGGTAAAGATACTACTGTAACACGTCAAGGTAAAGATACTACAGCAACACAAGGTAAAGATACTACAGTAACGCAAGGTAAAGATACTACTGTAACACAAGGTAAAGATACTACTGTAACACAAGGTAAAGATACTACTGTAACACAAGGTAAAGATACTTCTTCTTCTTCTTCTTCGTTCGCCCTGAAAAGGACGGTGGTTGCGTTGTGTCTGTTTACAACGTAGCTGTGATATCTGCACCTTTCGGTCGACACATCCGACTTCTGCACGGCATTTTTTAGGACCGAGTTTGCCTTCCCATTGCGATCCGTGCTCGCTCAGCCAGCCTGCACTGCTGCAGACTGTTTCCAGGACCACCACGTGGAGGTGGAGCACGGTCTTGACCAGCTCTGGTTCGCTGGTCCTGACGCAGGCAGTCAAGCTATGAGTCGCTGACTGCGGTCTCTATTGCTGCGTCTTGAGGTCCCGGTAAAGATACTACTGTAACACAAGGTAAAGATACTACTGTAACACGTCAAGGTAAAGACACCACAGTAATACAAGGTAAAAATACTACTGTAACACTAGGTAAAGATACTACTGTAACACAAGGTAAAGATACTACTGTAACACAAGGTAAAGATACTACTGTAACACAAGGTAAAGATACTACTGTAACACAAGGTAAAGATACTACTGTAACACAAGGTAAATATACTACTGTAAGAACGTCATCTGTATTGCGTCTCAGCTTTATGAGGTGCGTGACGAGTTCCCTTCCTCGCTGCATTTTCCTTCCCTAGCTCAAGAGCAGTCGTGTACCCATTTACAGCTGGGTAGACTGGAGCGTTTAGAACCTAGTAAAATTGTATGGACAAGCAAGCGCTTATCCGTTCTGCCAGTCGACAACAACAACAAAACGTCTCGCGCAATGAAAGTATACTGACAAGAAATGCGAGTTATTTTCATCAGGCGTACAATTTAGTTCCCCGATCAGAACCTGCCATTTGTAAAAGTGAATGCCGCAATTCTTTGAAGACTGTGTTAACAACATCATAAATAATACAGCAAATAGTAAACCAAATCTCCATAATTTAACACATGTTACAGACTCAATAGATTGTGCAGACCTAGCTCTGTTTTCTCTCTTCATTTCAAACATGTTTATAGACTCCTCAGCTCATCATTATCATCAGGTGCCATCTTCACATCGAAGGTCGGCTGCAATGGATCTCCAACGTCTTCTATCTCTTGTCTTGATGTCGCACTCTGATATCTGTCCTGTCTCTTGTCTTGATGCCGCACTCTGATAGACTCTGTCCTGTCTCTTGTCTTGATGTCGCACTCTGATAGACTCTGTCCTGTCTCTTGTCTTGATGTCGCACTCTGATAGACTCTGTCCTGTCCATCTTTTGATGTTATCTTCCCACTTATAGCAATGTCTTCTTCTTGCACGTTAGCCTTCAACTCTTTCTTCTGTTATGGTCTTCAGTACGGTGTTATGTCTTTTTACATGGCCAAAATATTTTAGCTAATTTGGATCGCCTTCATTAATTCTCTGTTCATTCCAAGGTTTTCTCGTACCTCTTTATTTGGTTTTTTTTTTTTTTTTTTCCATGAGACGAGCCTCGTTCTTCTATAATCTATATCCACATCTCAAGGGCCTTAATTCTTTCTTCTAAACTGCTTGTTCATTGACCCTGTTTCTACACCATACAGCAATAAAGAATATAATAGCAGTTGATGATTCTCCGTTTTAATTTTTCTGCTAGTGCATATCTAAATCAGTTTTCTTTCTTCCATTTTTAAATTTTTTATTCTAATATCATTATTAATTTCCAAAATGATTTATGGCGCGCAGTAAGAATAACACCAAAAAAATTATATTACTACGTCAAATTTACGTGAACAAACAAACATAACACACAAAAACACGTATTTGCTACAGGACAACATCACTAACAAAGAACTATAACATAAAATAATGCACGTACTATCAGCTTGAGCACTCCAGTATTGTTGAAAATCTATCAGCAGCGCCTTCCTGGCCTCTGAGGTGTGAGATCCGCTAAGCAAGCTGCTCATTATGGCCAAATTTGAACCTGAAACAACATGAGAAAATAATATAAGACATATGAATGAAATGCTCACAAAAATCTGGCGGTGCACTCTCATGGACTCATTAAAAAACAGTTTGAAAAAAATTTAAACAACAAAACAAAAAATACAAAGAACAAAGACCAGTATCCAGTAAATAAAATTTAGGGCATATAAAGAAACAGACTTTACAGAAAACCGCAGTGGAAGTAAAGATTGAAGGCAAATGGTTTAGAGACACTAACGAAGAATTTGAGAATGAGACATCAAGAGATCGAAAGGCTTATGCATCAAATCACGTTTTTGATGATCCATTGCTGCCATTTTTTTACACGCAGGCGACCCTTTATTTGAATAATGATCTTAGTTTAAAATGCATCTAACCACATAGCTAATTTAGTTAGAATGGCTTCATACATTGCTCGTATGGTTTACTTGTGTTGCATTTTCATGTGGTCTAATTTAAAATACAACAATAATGCAAACAGTGTTGAAATTATCCGTCCCTGGTAATATTTCCGGCGCGTCATTTTCTCCTAAGCGTACATAGATATACATATGGTTGAGTTATCTCCTCCTCCTTTTGTGTTCGGTTTGTTAGTCGTGCCAAATCTGCAGACCTGTCACCAGAACTAAGTCGTGCCAAGTCTGCAGACCTGTCACCAGAACTAAGTCCACAGTCTTTTCCAGGCACATGCGGCAGCCCCATAACTTCTGCCTGAACTCAGCACCGTCTGACCAGGTCGGTGTCGTAGGTGAACGCGGGTTGGGCAGTTTTGGAGAATGTATTCAGGGGTCTGGATTTCGGTTCCATAAGGACATTCATTAGTATGAGATATCCTGAGGCGATAGCAGTGGCCTAGTAATCTGCAGTGGCCAGTTCTTAATTATGAAATGGACCGCATCGTTAAGAAGCGTCACGAATATATGGGTCTCTCTAAGTACTCTTTTTCTTTGTCTCTTTCTGCCTTCATGCACGCAGAAGCACACACAGATATACATATATGTGCATTTTTAGGAAAGGAGTAGGGGAATATGGACTCGACATTAATATTGAGAAAACAAAAACTGTGATAATTAGCAAAACAGACGATAAACCCACATTAAAGATAAGCGTATATGGGAAAATCCTGGAACAAGTCAAGAGCTACGTATATCTCGGTCATATAATAACAGAAGATGGCAGATGTGAAACAGAAATCAAGAAGAGAATAGGAATGGCCAAAGCTACATTCAACAACATGAAACATATACTGACATCTAAACTGTTATCTCACAAATTAAAACTGAGAATCATAAAGTGTTATATATATTCTGCATTTCTGTATGGTGCAGAAACATGGACGATGTATAAGCATTTGGAAGAAAGAATTGAGGCTCTTGAAATGTGGATATATAGAAGAATGGGGCGTATCTCATGGAAAGATAAGAAAACAAATAAGGAGGTCCTACAAAATCTAGGTATGAAAAGAGAACTAATGAGGGAGATCAAAGTTCGGCAGCTAAAATACTTTGGTCACATAAAAAGGCATAACACCCTGCAGAAGACCATAATAGAAGAGAGAGGGGAAGGCAAACGTGCAAGGGGAAGACAGCGCTATAAGTGGGAAGATAACATCAAGAGATGGACAGGAAAGAGTCTTTCAGAGTGCACCACCAAGACAAGAGACAGAAGACGTTGGAGATCCTTTACAGCCAACCTTCGTTGTGGAGATGGCAGTTGATGATGAGGGGAATTTAGGTCATTTTAGGACACAACTATGTAGAGACAAAGGCAGTCCAACAGATACTGCTGCCAGGGAGTAAAAAGCGTTAGAGATCACTATACTATGTCTCAGCTGTGTGATGTGAGGTGACCGGTTCTCTTCCTCGCTGCCTTCGCATTCCCTAATTCCAGAGCATATATTAAGGTACTCATTTACAGCGTAACTTTGCCTGGAGACGCAAACGCTCACATCTATGTAGTCATAATAAATCACGTAAAATACAATTCTAGTGGCATAGCTGCTGTTCTAATATTGGCAACTGACTACTAAACACATGCGCTGATAACACTAGTCAACAACCAAAATGTACCAGAAATGAAAATAGCTGATCTTAACTAATTTTGGTGTGCTGAAAACGAAAATGACATTAAAAAATGTTGATTGGCTCTAGTTTTCAAGATATATGCTACTAGTTTATTTAATTACGGTAAATTTATATATATATGACGAAACTGTTGTGGGCGATTGCATAATTTTTTCTAATGACCAATAAAAATGTTACTAGAAGTTGATGATGCAATCCTACCTATGATTACATCACCTTTGTGTATAAATACCTTATTTCTGATAAAATTTTGCCATTAGTTAGTGCATTTGTCCTTATCAAAAGTATCGTAGTTAGAAATGCCAGAAGGCATACAGTTTGTATTTTGGCTGCAGAATAGGAGATCAAGATAAGAGCTGGGCGCCACACATATGCTGCAATACATGTGCAGCACATCTTAAACTGTGGTTGACTGGCAAAAGGCAAGCTATGCCTTTTGCAGTCCCAATGATTTGGAGAGAGCCCACTGATCATCTCAACAACTGTTACTTTTGCATGGTCCCTCCAATTGGGAAAGGCATATCAAAGAAGAAAAAATGGACTCTGGAATATCCAAACATCCCCTCGGCAATACTTCCGTTCCGGTAATATGCAATACTTCCGGTACCACATGGCGATGACCTACCAGTTCCCAAAGTGCCAGAATCCTTTTCAGCTGCTTCCAATGATGAAGAGGACATTGGTGGTCCTGAACCATCAACCTCAAGTGACACAGATTTTGAGCAAACTACATCCACTAAACCACACTTAATAACCCAAGGTGAACTGAATGATCTTGTAAGAGATCTAAATTTACCGAAGAACAAGGTGGCGCTTTTGGGTTCCAGATTGCAACAGTGGAATCTCCTGGCAGAAGATGTTACAATTTCTGTGTATAGGAACCGCCAGAAGCCGCTTATTACATTCTTTTTCAAAGAGGGTGACCTTTCTGCGTGCCACAACATTTCTGGTTTAATGGCAGCCCTCAACATCAATTACATACCGGAAGAGTGGAGGCTTTTCATTGATTCATCCAAGACAAGTCTTAAAGCTGTTTTGTTGAATAATGGTAATGTGTTACCGTCAATTCCAGTTGGTCACGCAGTTCATATGAAAGAAACTTATGAAAACATTAAGCAGCTTTTGAAGTGTATAAACTACGATCATCATCATTGGTTACTTCGCGGAGACTTAAAAGTGGTTGCTCTTTTGCTTGGACTACAGGGTGGATACACCAAGTACTGTTGCTTTCTCTGTGAGTGGGATAGCCGTGCACGAAGTGACCATTACATCAGAAGACATTGGCCAATCAGGCAGTCATTGCAGCCTGGCAGTAAGAACGTTGAGAACCCAGCACTTGTCGACACCAGCAAGATTTTGTTGCCACCCTTGCACATTAAGCTGGGTCTCATGAAAAACTTTGTCAAGGCAATGGAGAAAACAGATGAGGCTTTCAAATATCTCATCAGAAAATTTCCAAGACTGAGTGAAGCTAAAATAAGAGAGGGAGTATTTGTTGGTCCGCAAATTCGAAAACTTCTTCATGATGACGAGTTTCTTTGCGCGTTGCATGGCAAGGAAAAAGCAGCATGGCTAGCATTTAAGTCAGTGGTGGACAATTTTCTTGGAAACAACAGATCTGACAATTACAATGAAATTGTAGAAAATCTCCTTCTGAAGTATAAGAGTCTTGGCTGCAACATGTCTTTAAAATATCATTTTCTGGATTCTCATCTGGATTTCTTTACGTCAAACTGTGGAGTGGTCAGTGATGAGCATGGTGAACGATTTCACCAGGACATTGCTGCTATGGAGACAAGGTATCAAGGCAATTGGAGCCCTTCAATGCTTGTTGATTACTGTTGGACTGTGACAAGAGACACCTCATCGATTGACTACAAGAAGCAAGCAAAGAGAGCTCGAACAGCAACTGAATAATGACGGAATGGGTTCAAATGTGCCTTTTTAAAGCATGATATGTGAACTTTAAATAATGTTTTTATTTTTTCTATCATTTTATGTTAAAATATCAATTAATTGAGTATGTAACCACAATTTTTATAATGGTAAAGTAGAAAGACTAGCTGTTCAGCCCAGAGAAGTAAACAAGCATACATTATTTGTATTACTGTAATGTAAATCCATCATTTAAAAAAAAAAAACCAGAGCCAATTGGTGAATTTCATTATGATATTTGAAATCAGCATGTCAAAATCAATAAGAAATGGTACATTTAATTTCTGGTACAAAAAACTTTTGAAAATTTGTTGACTAGTGTAACAGGAACCTAGGAGAGATAAACGATGTAACTTAAAATGTCCTTGTCACTTTTTCCACTCGTAAGAAACATAAGAATAGAACTACCGATGGTCTTCGTGCATGACGCCTGCTTCAACGAACTTCATATCTTGTTGCCGTGGCTGTTTCTGCTGCAATTCTTTTCACAATATGAGTTTGCCAGATCCATAAACAACCTCCTTAGTCGCCTTTTAATTAACAGTGCGCAGTGAGTCTATTCTTTGTTCATTGATATGGAGGCCCCTGTCATCCATTAGGACGACACAGATTTTTGTGGGATAAACATTGACTTTCAGGGAAACTTAACATTCGCTCTCGAGATCTTTATATTCGCTTTCGCGGGATCTGAACATCCGCTTTCGGGGAATCTTAACGTTCGCTTTCGAGAAATCTTAACATTCGCTTTTGAGAGATCTTAACATTCTCTTTCGGGAGATCTTAACATTTTTTCGGCGTGTCTAGGTTGATTTACTAAATTGTTGGCAAAACAGGACTGTTGGGAAGTTAATGGACTGGTTTACTGGACAGCTGGGAAGTTAACTAGCTGATTTACCTGACAACTGAGAAGTTAACTAGCTGATTTACCTGACAGCTGAGAAGACCTTGGAATGGCGTCCTGTTGTATTCAGAGATGCATATGCTGATTTAATGGTTAGCAAAATACATTTTTCTTTCTTCTGGAATGAAGAATCAGCTAAATACATTTTTTTTTCCCCTCAAACGGAGAACCAGCTAAATACATTTTTTTCCCCCCTCAAACGGAGAACCATTATCATCATTACTTCCGTTTTCGCTTCATATAGAACATGGAGCTGTCATAGTAACTGCTCTCATTACTGGAAGTGTGCACTAAATGATGCATGAGTTCCTGAAGTGGTGGTTTATGTAGCATTCTGCCAGCCCCATCATGTATCATTTTCTCTCTAGCTCCTCATGGAGCACGTAGCCACCACTGCTGCTGGTCGCCTTGCAGGAAGCCTACATGGAAGCATCTATATCCCTTGTATCGATGGGTTCTGCGGCAACTTTCTTGACATGATGAGGTTGCCAGAACGATGCATGACGTCATATTTATCGCCTGAGGGTGCAGTAAGCCTATTCTTTGTCTCATCGGAGGCGGCCCCCCCCTTTTTTTTTCCCCGGTAACAACATAGAGTGCCCGCCCCATGCACACCTTATATTAGTCACCTCTTACGACAGTCTAGGTTGAAGGTATCAGGGCTGTGGAGTCCGGGTCGTGGATTCGGTCGTTTTTTAGTGGAGGTAGGAGTCAGGAGTCGGTAAAATCTGAATGTTAAAGCCATATGACGACTGCTTACAAACCAGGACTGTGGAGTCGTGAGTCGCGGAGTCATTTTTTTTTTTTTTTAGTGGAGTGGGAATCGGTAACAAAATGCCGCGTGCTTTATGAGACTTAAGTCAAGCCAGATCCACGTTTGATCCAAGGGGGGGGGGGGGGGGGCGCTTTAAAAATCTCAAATAACATTTTAAAGTAACAGAACTCCTAAAATCATTTTCGTGTTTAAAGTACATCCATTTTTACATAATGTAGGAAAATTTCAGTTGCTTCTGGTCATAAATAAAGTTTTTCTCACAATTAGAAATTTGTTGGCACATTTAGAAAAAGCACACAAGAAATTAAAATAAAAACTATATATACTGTCAATTTTCCCGTCATTGTTAAAATGAAACTATTTTGCCTCATGGTGTTTGACAAAGCAGTCATTTGTGTGCAGGTGTGGATGATTTGTTATTTTGTATTACTGTATGAATGAATGGTTTTAAATACAGTTTACGAAAGCCACGCATTCATATCTTCACACACATACCATACGAATACATATAACTCTATATGAGTGCATAATTTTATGCTATACCACTAGTTTAATAAAAAAAAACTGTAGTCGGAATCGGACTTCTAAAATTTCCAGAGTCGGAGTCGAAACTTTCTGGCCGACTACACATCCCTCTTACAAACATTCACTGCAAGAGACAGAACCACGCTCTTTTCCCATAATTTTTTTTTTTTAATAAAATTTCGCGTCCCGTTCAACCTAGTCGGTTATATTAGGGCGCATGTCCAAATATAAAAAAAACTTTAGGTCTGATGAGGTTAACATTCGACAACAAAATGTTGTCTTTGACTTGTTGACCTCTCTGTTGGTGCAGCTGTAGATAGTAGATCGTCTGGTAGAGATATTTGAGTTACACATAGGCTGTAAACGTTAAAGGTAGTCCCATAGCAGATACTGCCGTAGAGAAGTCAATTGTTAGAGACTTCACCATACTAAGTCCAGCATCGACAGCTGGGGTGACCAGTTCCCTTCCTCGCTGCCTTTTCCGTCCATAACTCAAAGAGCAGAGTCAAGTATCCATTTACAGCTGGGTAGACTGGAGCGTGTCGGTACCGTGATTCGAACCAGGCACCTTAGCCGCGGGACACCAGCGCTCTAACCACTCTGTCAATCGGACGTTCATATAGGCTGTACTTATTTACAATTCCTAATATTCTGAAACCTGATAAAGACATGATTGTACCAAGACTGATCTTTAGACAGCACAGCATTTTAAAAGTAGATCTTAGAACTCCTGGGATGCCTACTCCTAGCAGACACCATTCAAGGCACCAATATTAATAGAAGAAATTATAGTGCGTACAAAACGCTATTGGGGGAGGAGGGGGTGGTGATGATTAGGGAAGGGGAACGGAAATTCGGTTTTAGTCGCACAGAGAAGATCATAACACTAAAAGTGAGACAAATGAGAAAAAAAAGTACCAATTCTTCTTGACCTGGCCTTCTTCACACCCCCTACCCCCTTTTTTCTGTAGTGTGTTTTTTTATATCTTTTAATTGTAATAAGGCCCAATGGGCTGATCACCCGTTGGCTTGTCACACCGATTACGGAAACAACGGCAGATGGATCTATTTGTTGTTGCCCTAAAGACGCCGCTAGGCGTGATGGGAAACTACAACAGAGAAAATCAATCTGCTGTTGCCCTTAAGACGCCACAAGGCGTGATGGCCTCTGACTGCTTGGTCGGTCTTTGGCTAAGGACGGAAGAAGAAGAAGAAAGAATTGTAATAAGGTCGATAGCCTGAAGCCCAACTGTCATTTGTCGTCTTGTACATTCAAGCCGTGTCAGGAAATGGTGGCATGTTCTGAGAGTCCCCCGGTCTATTCATTACGATTCGCGTGGAGCTGCTGTCGTGATTAGACGTGCTTTATGTTCTTGCTGTCGGAGAATTCTTTCATCTCGTTATAACAAATTAATAATAACAGTTAATGTAATAATCACTAATGTTATCAACATGTTTGGAGGCTCAATAATATGTTTATTTTCCTATCTCTTCTGTGTTCACTTTTTAACCCATCCCTTCTCTCATCTCGGTCCACACGGCAGGAATTGACAACAGGAGGCTGACACTTGGGAGTCATGACCAAGTGCGCCCCCCCCCCCACCCACCCCGCCCTTAGAATTTAAAGGAAGATAAAAGAGCCAAACACTTAGTCTGAGGAGGGGAGGGGGCTAATTCTGATGATCAGATTACCGCCTCTTGTAACGATCTGTAGTTTTTTTATCATTTCACCTACCATCTTTCTCACATTGCTCCTTTCGCAATCCATCTTTTTTCTTTTCTCTCCAGTAGGAATAAGTATTAGTTCGCTTTAAGGAAGAAAAACCCCAACAAATAAGCAAAATGCATCTTTGGAGGGGGATATCACATCAAAGTGGGATGGGTTGTGAATTAGAGCTGCGGTATCCAACCCAGGAGCTGTGGGCAGAGTTGTGGAGTCGGCAAAAAAATTTTCCGACTCCTGAAATGTTAGAAGTCTTACTTCCGACTCTGACTACAGTTTTTTTTTTTTAATCACATGGCATAAAATTTGAAGTCCGGACATTTTTTACCGACTCCACTAAAAAACTACTGACTCCACAACCCTGGCTGTGGAGATCTACTTAAGAAACACTGCGAACTCCAAATGTCTACCCTTGATAAAATAATGTCTGCTTAGGTGGAAAATCAGTTTGAACTGTAAAATGAAACCTTTTTAAAATGTCTCTCAGCATTACCTTTCTTACAAAAGTGATGGCTGTCTGCTACCTTTAATCCTAGGGATAAGTGCGCTTTTAATTGCAGTCGGGTGAGGTCTACTCCAAATTATCCCTAACTTAAAAATTCTTTGTTTTCCCCTCGTCACCTAAATATCTACCAAATAATCTCCCCTTTGAGCTACGGTGGAACGCGATTGACCGACTGCTGACCCCTGAACTGGAGTTTATAGTGTCTTCCGAAGCCGTTATAAATTAAGACATACATTGCTTTCCTGGTGGGCTATAGGTTGTCTTACGAAAGTTTCATAAATTAAGATATAAAGTGTCTTCGGAGCGGGTAAGAAATTAGGGAATATGGTGTCTTTTCGTAAGAAAACATCCCGTTCATAGCTTACTGTCGTTGTTTTAATAAACTACCATTTCTCTTGGCTGTATCTGAATGAACAACCTAGATAATCACATGAACATAAAGGGCAAATTAAGAACAGAGTGGTATGTATTATTTATGATAAGCACCGATTAATCATCTAATCTAACACTAATCTTAGTCTTTGTATTCATGGTTTTAAACTGCCGCGTTTGCCATGCTAAAAGCTTTCAGATTCACGGGACTTAAAACACTCGTCGCATCCTCGGCTGTGAGCACGTGTTAAATAAACAGTCTTATTTGTAGTGGACTCGCCAATCCGGCCAAGGTCTGTCACGGAGCGACAGATGGGGGAAGCGAGGGGAGAAGAGATGAAGTAGTTGCCACTGAACGACAGATGGGGAAGAAAAATTGAGAGGAGAGATGAAGAGGCTGAAACCGATAAAGTGAGAAACATTTCGAGGCAAGCCGCTCGAAAAACGGGGAGGGGGGTATGGGGTTGTCAAGGAAACGAGGACATTAGAAAATGACAAACCTTTCATCCGCCTTGTCATAAATGCGGTTGTCTGCTCGTGGCAAGACACGTGCCAAAGAATACTAGGGGAACACGTGACTTCCCAGGAATATTAATCCTAGGATTAACTTCTTGTTGAACAGCAGAAAGGTCATTTCTTTCCCCTCGCCCCTTCCCTTATTGTACGGACGATGTACGTGTCCGCCTACTGGTAATACGTGTATACATACAACGGCTCAAAAGGGTAATCATCAATCACACTGACGACGAGACAACAATAAGAAACCCGCTACACGTGTAGACTGAAATGCTGTCGTCACCTTCCAAAGAAGAACAACAAAGATAACGTGTATTCATTCGTTCATTCATTACCTTTCAACTTTACGTGCAGCACAGGCCTACATGAAAATACACGCATCAACTTTTCTTTTCTCTCTTCATTTTTTTCCCCCCTCTGGGTCATGTGTTCAATTTCTTCATTTATATTTCCTTTCACCCGGGATCTTTTTTTTTTTTTTTTTTTCCGTACGCCCGCTAATACTCGAGGCGAAATCTCAGGTTATTATTTATGTCTAACCTGACATTGATTTTACGTGAGTATCCCTTTATTTCTTGTACAGAGACAGGTGTCCCTCGCCATTCAGGCAAATACTCGCCGATTTCGGAGGTACCCATTGCAGCTGGGTCGGCTCAAGAGCCGCCAGTCCCTGCTCGACGACACTCCTTCAAATGTCCTCGCCAGGTCTCGAGTTAATCCAGTCCAAATGCCGGTCGACGAAAAATCCTCAAATGCCGTCGCCCGGGTTTGATCCTGTATCACCCGGTCGCCAGAGCGGTGTTGTAACCACTACGCTAGCGCGGCTCCTACCCGGGATCTTAATTTTTATAATGTCAAATTTCTGCTGCCATCTGTGCAGTTCTTCCTTGCTAATTTCGAACATTGCGTGTGCCAAATCTTAAGATTATCCCAGAAGATAAAGGGTAAGTAAGCAGCTCAGACTCCTTTCAACTTTCTCAGTGCTGCATCATCATCATTAATGCCTTTCAGATCACTCAAAGCGTTCCTGTCCTGTCATCCGTTCAAGATTTATTTTCCTTTCTTCTGCTTCCCTGTCCTGTCTGTCTCCAGTTCAGTTTTCATTTCCGTGTTTGTTTTGATCTTCCTCTGTTTCTCCTACCATAGGTAATGGGCTTCGTCACACACATCCTTAATAAATTGCCTTCTTCTGTTTTTTTTTTTGGACGGTTGAAGTATTCTAACTACTTGCTTTGTACGGCTTGTTAATTTTTGTTGAAGTTTTTCTTTTTGATCGAAGTTTCTATATGATGAGGGTATCCGGCCCATGTCTAACCCTTCTTGCGCTCATTCTACGACATAAGCTATAATATTACTATTCTTTGCTGCCTTTTCAGATCCCGGTAAACAGATGGAAGAATGACTAAGTTCTCGAACACAAAAATCAAAACAAGAATCAGGTGGAAATAAACAAATATAACAACAACAAAAACAGAGGCATGACTGAGAAAGCCGACAGGAGGGCTCTCACGGCCTCTCAAACGAATAATGGAATATATAGTCAATGCGTGTATTTGTGTGTGTTTGAGGAGCGTCCTGACTGGGTACGGACAATGGACTAACCGTCAACATAAACACCACAACTGAATGATGGTTATTGTGACAAAATACATTCGTTCTCTTTTTATGGTCTTCACCCCTCTTCGGCAGTGTTACTCGACCATTCCTTCTACTCGCTAATTCTTCCCTTGTTTATTGTTATTCTTTCATCGCTCATTGTTATCTTATAATATCTTGTCCTACTTGGTCACTCACCATCCTGGTTTTACCTGACCGCTCGACGTTAGATTACTGCGATATTCGTATTGCAACAGTAGATGGAGGAGTGAGAGTTAAGCTGGTATTTCCTTTGCACAAGATGGCTTAGGGCGAAAACCCAGACGTTGTCGGCGAAAATATCACAACCTGTGATATGGGGACATGGGTTGCAGATAATTGCCACTAACCATGTTGTCTCAGTTGTCCCATATGGATAATAGATGGTGTTTGGAGATAGGTGTCATTTCGCAAACATTGCGTGCTCAAATACACTGGAATATCAGAAGATATAAATCTTGTTAAAGATTAAGACACAGAAAGTGATTTAACACTTCTGGCTGATTAACTTTGTCCTAATAATCAACTAAGAGAAAGTAACATCTTGAAGATTATCAGCGATAAATCTTTGAAGTAGTGGTAAACATGACAGGCAACAAAAGAAGTGGCAAGACCTTATATGGTCATGGAGTTTGAACATGCCATGCAAAGGGTAATATCTTATGTAGTGATGCAGTAATGTTCTACATGAGGATAGTGGAGGACCCCTACCAAAATCAGACACTTATTTGCAATTGGTTTGGCATTTGAGATGCTAAGCTAGACTGCTCCTGGTTGGATCTCTCCTCAGTGAAGAAACATGGGTGTGCGGGCAAAAATTTAACTTATAGCGTATCGCTTTGTAAGACTATTTCACATAATTCCATTTCGCAAGGAGAAATCATAGCCAGGAACACGGACTATCAGGACCCAAATATAGGACAGGCCAGAGGACTGGAAGTGAATTCTAAGATTAGAAGGGAGTAGCTTCAGAGTCATCACTTTGCACCTTAAGTTCTAGGATCCTACTTCGAGTCACCCAGTTAGACACGTACCACACCTGAAAGGTACGGCATCTTAAAAGGTTGCCTGACAATATTCGGGCGTTTCCTGTGCAAACAGTATCAAACTACTCAAAAGAGGCATGTGTTTCCATCTTAATTTGTGGTACAAGTAGCCAACAGTCGACGCTAGACACCTAAATCAGACGAGTCTTCAAGACGGTTGACAACCTAAGCAGTAACCCAGGCCTCTCTTCAAGGGACGTGCTATTACGACCAGAACGTACTATTGAAGAGAAGGGCCAGTCCAATTCACCTGTGGGAACCAATAGCGACTGAAGCAGACGCCAACTGACCCCAGACCGGCAGTTAAGTAACATACAAGGACATCCAACGGAAATTTCAAATTTTTTCTTATTATCCACCAAAATTTTACATCATCCGATGATGAGAAATATCATCGCTTCTTTTTATTTAAAAAAAAAACTGTATTTATGTTACATTTTTAACCCATCAGTGATTATTAAACCTGTATATCTGTAACTATAAATCTATAACTGGATTAATCCCTATTGAGTGAATTGTATGTCTACACCCGTATGACTCATATTGTTTTAAATACATAACCATATAGAGCTATTAAAGTAATAGTAGCTGAATCGTCTTCAGCTGGGGACTCAGAAAATATGAGTCAATATTTCCTCACAGAAGGGGTGGGAAAATAATAAGTTCATGACAGCTTATATGATCCCAGATGTAATGCTTGCTTTTCTTTTAAAATCATGTGAGGCTCCCTGTAGTAGAAGTATCATTCTTCTATTTATATCTCTGCCAAGAGTCATCTTGAGCGAAGGTTGATACCTTTGAAGCCCTAATTTATATACTTTAAGTCTGGCCATTGTTGGACCACTACTGAAAAGCAGGGGAGACAACACCGTGACATTCATTAATTGTGAATGACGCAAAGTAGTGCAGTAATACCCTGCTAAACGCTACCCCGTATAGCGCTGGTTCACTACAGCATTCTTTCATTTTAAAAGGTCTTTTTTTCTCTCTTTTTCAATGAGATTTTGAACTGAGGAAGTATGGTCAGCGTTGGCGTAGATGGCAGTCCTAATCAGAGTAAGTCTTTTTCAGGGCTCCACCGTGCTAGCAGATATATGACCATAAACCCTTTTTCTGGACTTAGAATCATAGGCTGTACTCCAGTTAATAGAGTTTACCTATTTTTTGAAATGGTTAACAGCGCTCTGATATAACCAACGGACTTAAGTCTAGGTTTAAACACCCGTACCTCGCCACAAGAAGGTAAAACCTGCAATGGGAAAAAAAAACCCAATAAAGTTGGCAATATTAGCAGCTTCGAGCAACCATCCTAGAGCGGCCACAAAAATGTTCATCCTTGGACGTAGTTAATCAGAGAAGATCACGCAATCAAGTTCACCCTATTTAATTTAAGACGAGACAATATAGAGAAACATTCCAAACTCGAAAAACATAATGTAAGATGATTTCGCAGAAGAGGCATGAGGAGTTATCAGATGATGTAAAAGTGATATACACGGTGAAAAACGAGCAATCTACGTCGACAAACCAGATCAGAGAGAATGCAGCAACATGGTAGCCCATGCCAGTCGAAAGTGACATGCTTACTGAGATCTGTGGCATATGTACAGAGTATCCCAAAAGCTTCTATACCCCTGTATTACTAAATCTTTTGTATGTATAAGAAACTGATTGTTTAATTTTTTTATTCAGAATCATATACTTTTGATGTTCACATGGCAGTTTCATTACAGCTCACACGCCACTAACATCGGTTTGGGCAACACTTGTCAGTAACCCAGAGTGGGATATCGCAGGTTGTGAGATCTGGGCTTCGTGGTGGCCAAGAAAGCGGTGCAGGTGCTGTTTCAGAACCTCTTCCAATTCACGTTCCTCGGAAAATGTAATCAAGGTATTCTTGAACTAACAGAGCAAAGTGACGTGGCGCACCATCTTGCTGGAATCAGTAGCTATCATCGATACCCAAGACATGAAGTTGTGGAACAAACCATGTATGTGTGTGTGTGCGCGCGCGCGCGTGTGTTTGTGTGTAAGTCCCGTGTACTCCCCGGGGGTATCTTATGGGATAAAGACATAAAGACAGAATAGGACAACTGCTCACTCAGGCTCAGTCACATGGACATCAACAACAAACCCCCCCCCCCCCCCCCAAAAAAAAAAAAATCGAACTTCGGGAAAGAGAATCGGGGAAGCAGGATTAAAACCCCCTTTAGCTTCTCTCAAGCTGTTTGAGTGTAATGCATAATGGAGGACACCTTGAGTCCTGCGAATAGTAAATAAATTAGTAAATAAATAAATAAAGGTAATTAACAGGTACTCGTTGGACATAAAGGATAACACTAGACAACAGAAAAGAAAATATAAATGATAGATAATTTGGTTGGTCCTAGGTTCGATTCCAAGTGAGCCTATTACTTATATTTTCTTTTCTGTTGTCTAGTGTTATCCTTTATGTCCAACGAGTTACTTGATAATTACCTTTATTTATTTGTTTACTAATTTATTTATTGAGGAAAATGCACAAACATGGCGACTAATACGTGGGGGTTGGGAACTTCGTCATGTAAAACAAATCGCTGCAGAAATCACAGCTGCAAGATGACGGCGACCAGCTGCAGCCGTGGTGCCATGCTCCACAGGGAGCTAAAAGAAAAATGCGTGTGTAAGATGTAGTGGTAAAGGGACTTTTGGATCAGTCTGTACTTTGTGACGCATCAGTTTTCGTTTGACACTGCACTATCCCACCCTGCTGAAGCACTTTGTCACTACTGGTTTAATATCCTGCTGGTAACACATCCACAACTAAAAGCTGACACAATTAGTACTGACATTACCTCATGACACATTGTCAACATTATCACGCGGATCTTGACACTATCATCCGACCTCACGAAAAATTCCACACATCACGGATCTGATTAGCGACAACAAATTCGCCCGCAGGTCAGTCAGAAGTACTTCAAGCGATCCGAACTAACGAACAAAGAATCGAATCAATCAAACCACGCCTCAAGTCCGTCACATGCCACACAAGTAACCCCGCCCTTTTTTTTTTTTTTAATAATTTAAAAAAAAAACCAAACCAGGGAAAGAGGATCCGGGAAGCAGGACTAAAAATCCCTTTAGCTTCCCTTAAAGACCGGGGGTATAATGTAAAATATTGATCAGCTTTGAAGATAATAGCCAGCGTGCGCACTTGGACGGCCAGGGCTTGGACAATGGCGCACTATTCGGCAAGTCACGACCAGTGTTCCCTCCAGGCATCCGCTGTGGCGGACAAGAATAAATCATACACTACAGCGCGGAAAATGAATGAATCATTAATTAGTTTTATTATCGCCAAGTTGTGTACTTTCCTCTGAAGAGAATTCACAAAAGTTGCCGAATCCTGATGAAATATTTAAAATACGAATTTCACTATATTAATTTCGCGGTGGCACGAGGTGTGATTTACTGGAAAATTCTGTTTGCGAACAGTTCATAGTTACAACTTTTTAGTAATTAGTTCAGACGACCTACGTCCCATTCGGACATTCTATTTAAATGATTAGGTTTAGAAGAAGGACCTCGCACTGCAAGCGAGTTCGTGATAATATGACGAAAGAGCCGGATGCTTAATTCACAGATAAAGGAAGTCCAGTAACAGACAATGCCGCTGGGGAGTGAAGTGTTAAAGACTTCACTATACTAGGTTCAAGCTTTATGAGGTGGGTTGACTAGCTGCCTTCCTCGCTGTCGTTGCCTTACTTAACTTCAGAGAAGAGTCAGGGGCAAATTTACAGTTGGGTAAACTGGAGCGTGAAGCTACCATGTTTTGATCCCAGAACCCGGTAACTTTGCGACCGAGAGGCACGTGCTCTAACTGCTTAGCCAGTCGTTCGCTGGGCGGCTTAATTTAGAATTATTTATAACAACTCCAAAGACCGATAACTTACGTGAATGTGTCTTTAAAAAACAAAAGAGAAGAGCAGCAGCTGGGAGACTTTGTCAGGTCATAAATGGAGAATCCCTCAGCGAAACAGAAATTGGCAAGAAGACGAAGATGGGTGTATACCGCTCCACCTGTCCCAGTCGTGACTTATGGTTGCGAGTATGGACTACAACCAACAAAAGCCAGATCCAAACCTCAGGAATGAGGTATCTGAAGAAGGTGGTTGAAGTAACAAGACGAGACATGGCCTGCAACCAGACGACACGTCATGACCTCAGAACCCAGTCCCTGCAGACCCGAGTGGAACAGTTCTAATTACACTGGTTTGGCCATGTCTGCAGAATGGGAGAAGATCGGCTACCACGAACAATATGAGAAACCAAGAGCCAGGGATCCAGACCTCCAGGACGACCCAGATTCGCTAGGAAGACATCATTAGACAATCTCTCAAGAACCGAGGACTGGACTGGAACCAGGCCGGGAGGAAGACGGCCGATATGATACGTAGTATAACGTTCTATCATGTCAAACTTCTACACCCAAGAGTACAAGAGGAACGGACTAAGCAAGCACGTAATAAGTAAATCATTAACCATAAAATGTTAAATGTATGTAAACGGGTTCTTGTGTAGAATCATCCTCCTCACCATCTCCCTGTTTTACGCTCCTTAGGAAGCATAGATCCACTAATGCAGATGGCTCCCTTGTGGAAACCTACGTTACATCACGTGTCCTTGCAGCTTTGGTTTCTACAGCAACTCTCGTTTTAAAAGATGATGTTGCCATCCCCATCCAAAATCTCATGTTAGTCGCCTCTTATGATATGACAGATGGCGCAGTTGTCCTTGTCTTCTCGGTGACACCCCCCCCCACCCCCGGGAAAATACACGGGGCCTTGCGTAGAATATAAATCATAAGATGACATGAAAATATATCCAATGTGAGAAATAAATGGGGTGGGGGGAACTATAGAACCAATGGTTATACCATTTGAAATATCAACGGTCAAAGGTGAGAAATCAGGGGGGGGGGGGCCATTATGGAACCTTTGGTTATACCATTTGAAATATCAACGGTCAAAGGTGAGAAATCAAGGGTGGGGGAGGGGGCCATTACGGAACCTTTGGTTATACCATTTGAAATATCAAAGGTGAGAAATCAAGGGTGGGGGAGGGGGCCATTATGGAACCTTTGGTTATACCATTTGAAATATCAACGGTCAAAGGTGAGAAATCAAGGGTGGGGGAGGGGGCCATTATGGAACCTTTGGTTATACCATTTGAAATATCAACGGTCAAAGGTGAGAAATCAAGGGTGGGGGAGGGGGCCATTATGGAACCAATGGTTATAACATTTGAAATATCAAAGGTGAGAAATCAAGGGTGGGAGGGGGGCACTATGGAGCCAATAGTTATAGTATTTGAACACGAGGTACGGGAGAAGACATGGTAGGTGAAAAGTGCTCTCCCTAAGGAAATCACTGGATAACACCACACACCAAGTCTATAGCTCCGAGATGATGAGAGGGAAGACGACGTCAAATGACATTGAGAAAATCCCATGTAGAGTTGTGAGAATGACCAAGACCCATGTAAAAGAGGGGGAAGAATATCTTCAGTTTATAAGGTTAGTGAGAAAAGAAGACCTCAGTTGATGAGAGGGAAGAGGACCCCTATTGCCGATAGAAAAGAAGACCTCAGCTGGTGAGAGAGAAGATGACCCTAGATGATGAGTTGGAGGAAGACCCCTGTTGATGAGAGGGAAGAAGATTCCAGCTGATGAGAGAGAAGATGTTCCCAACTGGTGGTAGAGAACATCCCCAGATCCCCAGTTGGTGAAAGGGTAGAAGACCCCATCTGATGAGAGGGAAGAAGACCCCAACTGGTGATAGAGGAGAACATTGCCGGTGAGAGGGAAGAAGACCCCAGCCGGTGAGAGGGAAGAAGACCCCAGCCGGTGAGAGGGAAGAAACCCCAGTCGGTGAGAGGGAAGAAGACCCCAGTCGGCGAGAGGGAAGAAGACCCCAGCCGGTGAGAGGGAAGAAGACCCCAGCCGGTGAGAGGGAAGAAGACCCCAGCCGGTGAGAGGGAAGAAGACCCCAGCCGGTGAGAGGGAAGAAACCCCAGTCGGTGAGAGGGAAGAAGACCCCAGTCGGCGAGAGGGAAGAAGACCCCAGCCGGTGAGAGGGAAGAAGACCCCAGCCGGTGAGAGGGAAGAAGACCCCAGCCGGTGAGAGGGAAGAAGACCCCAGCCGGTGAGAGGGAAGAAGACCCCAGCCGGTGAGAGGGAAGAAGACCCCAGCCGGTGAGAGGGAAGAAGACCCCAGTCGGTGAGAGGGAAGAAGACCCCAGTCGGTGAGAGGGAAGAAGACCCCAGCCGGTGAGAGGGATAAGAAGACCCCAGTCGGTGAGAGGGAAGAAGACCCCAGCCGGTGAGAGGGAAGAAGATCCCAGTCGGTGAGTGGGAAGAAGATCCCAGTAGTTGAGAGGGAAGAAGACCCCAGCCGGTGAGAGGGAAGAAGACCCCAGCCGGTGAGAGGGAAGAAGACCCCAGCCGGTGAGAGGGAAGAAACCCCAGTCGGTGAGAGGGAAGAAGACCCCAGTCGGCGAGAGGGAAGAAGACCCCAGCCGGTGAGAGGGAAGAAGACCCCAGCCGGTGAGAGGGAAGAAGACCCCAGCCGGTGAGAGGGAAGAAGACCCCAGCCGGTGAGAGGGAAGAAGACCCCAGCCGGTGAGAGGGAAGAAGACCCCAGCCGGTGAGAGGGAAGAAGACCCCAGTCGGTGAGAGGGAAGAAGACCCCAGTCGGTGAGAGGGAAGAAGACCCCAGCCGGTGAGAGGGATAAGAAGACCCCAGTCGGTGAGAGGGAAGAAGACCCCAGTCGGTGAGAGGGAAGAAGACCCCAGCCGGTGAGAGGGATAAGAAGACCCCAGTCGGTGAGAGGGAAGAAGACCCCAGTCGGTGAGAGGGATAAGAAGACCCTAGTCGGTGAGAGTGAAGAAGACCCCAGTAGTTGAGAGGGAAGAAGGTCCTAGTCCGTGAGAGGGAAGAAGACCCCAGTAGTTGAGAGGGAAGAAGACCCCAGCCGGTGAGAGGGAAGAAGACCCCAGTCGGTGAGGGAAGAAGAACATGGAAGGAACTAAAGACAGGACATGACTACTGTAATATTTAGTTGAACGCCTATACTCCACAGTAAATAGAAGGGCGAACTAGAAGAACAAACACGTGAACTCTACTCTCTGGGACTACTTTTTTCAGCAGACTGAAAACGCAAATGAATTCAGAACCGCCCGCATGTTAGTTGGCGCAGCGCAAATAACGAACACAAAACACATGGGTCTGTTCTTGAGTTAGTTAATCAAGCTAATAAACTCTTAACAGTTCGTTTTCTGAAACTCATGGACAATAATAAGACGAGACAGACTGAAAAAATTATTCTAGGAAACTATTATTAGCAAGTACGTTAAAGTCGAAATCGATCAAGTCCATGCCCTGCTAACTAAGCGCAAATCTGCTATCAGTGTTAATGGTCCCAGGAGATAATGTATTTTTTTCTTTCAAGTACCGTGCTGACTGGATAATGCGATCATATCTCTTCACAATATCCGGTGTGGTGTGCTGTTTACGAATTATGTTGCTAACTTGCTTGCAAATTGTATTTTTTTAAACTATCCGATATCTGCTCAAATATAATACATCCACCTGTCAATTTTGTGCTGTGAACTTAAGAACTAAGAATGTTAACGCTGAAGCTGCTTTGGTATACAACAGTTCTAGCTCGTGTAAAAATGTGTTAGTTGAGACTGAAATTCTTACTAGGATTCCTGCAACCTGCCATCTTGCTTTGCATGTTATGTTCCTAAGAAAACTACTTCCTGAATCTTCGAGACTTTGCTTACATACTGCCTGTACCTTACGATATTAAAATAAATATGTTAGTCGGCACATGAATCACTATGGGTTATTTATATAAATGTCATCAAAGTTCAAAGAATGCAGTATGTCACCCCTTGGGTGATGTTGTGGTATAATGTATTCAGATCTATTGCAGATGGCTTGCTTCTCGAGGCAAAATTACCAGGTTCGAAACCAGATCGCATCGTATTCAAATCTACACAACTGTAAATGGGTACCTGTTTCTGTTCTTGAGTTAGGGAGGGCAAGGGCAGGGAGGTAGGGAACTGGTCATCGCAACACACACAGCTGACGCCATATTTAGGTGAAGTCTCTGTTCACTCCTCTACGACAGTACCAGTTACGGGACCACCCTTTGTTATCTACTGTAGACGTTCCTGGTTGTATTTCTGGTATGGTCACTTAACAAACAAAATATAATACAGTATTTTCAAATGGTTTCTTAAATAAACTATTTCATCATCAACATCAGGAGAACATGTGACAGCAAGTTACCAGACCTAAAGGTCTTTTATGTTTGGACATGCGCCCTAATATAACCGACTAGGTTGAACGGGAAGCGCCTCGCCAGTAATAGGCAAAATTTTATTTTTTTTAAATGAAAGCAGTCAGTAAATAAAATACTAAAAAAAAATGTTTATCATTATTTATATTGATTGATACGACTGCTCGAATAAAAGCGATTGTGACTATAAACCATCTCAGATTTTTTTTTAAATGAGATTTGACTTGGGACTCGACTTAAAAGCTACTATTAGGGGCTTGAGACTTGGACAAAGAGACTTGAGACTGAAAAAAAATCAACAGGCAGACAAATAAATACGCTAAAAAGAAACACAGTGATATAACTCAAGAATTACAATAAAGCCAGAGGGGGGAAGAGTAGCAGAAAGACACGATGAATCCAAACATGTAGCTGCTAGTTTATGCACTTGTGGAAGAGAAGGGTAATAAACGGTTGACTGATATCATCCCAACAGACTCGGCGATGGTTGGCAACAGAAAACATGTTTCGTATTGGCCAAGCATTAAATAATGCACAATTGCTAAGTGCACTTGATAATGAAAGATAATGCTGAAAACAATAAATGGAAGAACTGGCATAATTCCTTAAGGTTCTGCAGTGTGTTACTCTATACTCACACCTGACTTACCTCGATAATAGGTTTGGGTAGCGGTTAACGCTTATAGAAAAAACAAAGAAGCGATATGCGTTCACGAAACGGACAAATATTTATTAAGATCAAAGTGTGTCAGCCCTTTGCCAACATAAAGACGTCCAAGATTATAGGTATCGGTGTAAAACTGTTCTCACCGATACAAAAATACGTTGCACATTCTATCACGCTTTATTTCAGTGGACTCGAAATTTGTTCAGAAACAGTTTTACCAAGAAACACACGCTCGCCAAGAACACAACTCGAAACTCGTAGAACAGCGACAGAGAAATTATAATTAACTTTCTAACCTTAAACTTAAGCAAAATGCGCAGATTCCGCAATCATTCTAACACATGTCTTTAGTCCTCGTAAGACGAATCACCTTTTGTCGATTTGTTTTTCTTCCATACCCTTCCATTGTAACACATCGATAAAACCCAACAAATCTCTCTATTCAACATCCTAAAAAATCAAATAAACAAAATAAAAGCAACAACAAAACACGCTCTTTCAGTTTTTTTTTTTTTTTCGTACGCCCGCTAATACTCGAGGCGAAATCTCAGGTTATTATTGTCTAACCTGACATTGATTTTACGTGAGTATCCCTTTTTTCTTGTACAGAGACAGGCGTCCCTCGCCATTCAGGCAGATACTCGCCGATTTCGGAGGTACCCATTAGAGCTGGGTCGGCTCAGGAGCCGCCAGTCCCTGGTCGACGACACTCCTTCAAATGTTCTCGCCAGGTCTCGAGTTAATCCAGTCCAAATCCCGGTCGACGAAATATCCTCAAATGCCGTCGCCCGGGTTTGATCCTGGATCACCCGGTCGCCAGAGCGGTGTCGTAACCACTACGCTAGCGCGGCTCCCTCAGCTCTTCCAGTAACTTAAGACTTCAGCAAAAGACACTTCCAACAATTTTTCTAACACTTATGCAAAAAGATGCTTTCGTAAACCTCTGTAAAGCTTCTACAGAACACACGTTCTATTACGTGCAGAACACGTGTCTACAGTCTTCCTAACACTTCAGCTAAAATCCCAATGTTCCAATAATCTTTCTAATACTTTCAGCTAAAAACGCGACGTTCCAATAATCTTTCTAATACTTTCAGCTAAAAACGCGACGTTCCAATAATCTTTCTAATACTTTCAGCTAAAAACGTGACGTTCCAATAATCTTTCTAATACTTTCAGCTAAAAACGCGACGTTCCAATAATCTTTCTAATACTTTCAGCTAAAAACGTGACGTTCAAATATCTTTCTAATACTTTCAGCTAACAACGCTAACAAAGATTCAAAAAAGCGCGCATACGCGCAGCTGGTATTTCAAGTGAAACTTTCGCAGTTGAGTTGCAACCGGTAATTGTTATATGTCTCTCAGCACACTGGTCAAGTAGGTGAAAAAAAAAAAGAAATAGGTACATTCTTTTTGAGTCTTTGTAAGGTATGCTTAAAAACTTGCAGAGATTATCTTACTTTTGTGATAGAAAGCATCCTCGTACCACATCATGGGGCCGAGAATAAATTTTTTGAAAAGGGTACAATCTTTTATGGACACCCTGTATATTACCATGTGATGAAGTTTAATGTGTGAGACTCGCTATTGGATGTCAAAGTCATTTGGTGCTGGTAACCTCAGTATCTAGAATGATGATTCATGAACCACAACTGCACGGGCTGGTGATTGCTTTATTGATAGTTTCGTAAAGAGAACTAAAAGCATAAAGTAGTTCCAGGTTCCCTATGGAGCAGGAAGGGAAAGATGAAAGGTAATGATGTACATTCTAAGAATAAGACTTACATTTTCAAAGCAGTGTAAATGTCCCTATAAACATATTCACTTCAAAATTAATGTAAGTTTTCAAGCTTTAAACCAGTGTAAATGACAATGAGAAAATATTCATTTTAATTAATAGAAGTTTCAAACTTTTCCATAAGTGTAAATATAAAGGAAACATAAATGGATTTATATTGTGAACACTTTTCTTCTTCTTCTTCTTCTTCTTCTTCGTACACTCTCAGACGTCCACTTGAATGTTCTCAAAGAAAGCAGTAGTCAGTTTGAGGCTATTTGAATCCCCGTAAAGCTTTTCCACGAAAGGAGCTGGCGTCGGCCATAAGCGCTCTCTCTGTACTACATATTAGGGGCAACTTTGAAGCAGATGTTCAGCAGTCATTTTATCAGTGCCACAGTTACACTGATCGGTAGTTCCTATCTTTAGCTTGTTGAATAGATGGTATCTCAATCTGTTGTGGCCAGTGCGGAGTCTGAAGATTACCACTTGTTCTCTTCTGTGGAGCTGGTAGTAAGCATCATTCTGTGTGTGCCCTGGATGAACACTTTCAAACAGTGGAGATGTAAATGTAAAACATATTATATCTGTACGTTTAACCTTTCCATTTAAATGCAATGTAAAGCTAAAGCTTTTCAGTTTAAATGTAAAGGAAAGTTTATCCCGAGGGATTAAATTTAATTCTCATCGAGGGTAATTCTGAAATGGGATGGTAGAATAGAAGAGGGGGTGGGGGTGGGGGCCGCACATAAATGTGTTGGAAAAACGCCATACTCAGAAGAGCGTTTCGTTTCTATTTCTATTACCAGTTATTGGTGGTACCAGCAAAAAGTACTATCTCTGGAACCAAGTGAAGGTAGAAGTGGACTGACGTTTTGCAAGACGCCATCATAAGAGGGTCTTATAGACAGACGCAGAACCAATTTGGCCGTTACTCCTTGAATGTTCTGGGAACATGAGGCGCCTGAACTTTGACCAGAGACGAGCGAGAGCAGAGTGAAAGGAACTGACCCAGCAGGAGAAAAAACTACCATTGGCAGCTAAAGTGCAAATATCCGCTGCCAAAAGTGACCTCCTTTATTCAGCTAAATCCCAATCAAGTGATTAAACTTTTTCAATAACTATTCAATTTATTTTCCAACTGTTAAAACTTAAAGTGGTTTTTAAATTTTGTTATTTGTAATGTTACAAATTTAACTTCGATTTATTCCTTTTAAATGTACTACGTGTTTGTCTCAGTCAAAGTTACTAAACACACTCTAAACACAGCTATATATATATATATATATATATATATATATATATATATATATATATATATATATATATATATATATATATATATATATATATATATATATAATAATAATTCCACTGATTAACTCAGCGGTGGGGGCTTAACGAGTTAGAATAAATCATTGCCTAAATTCTTCATAAAAGTGTCGGCAGATTATAGATTTAACGTGCTTAGCGACAGCCAGCATTGTTTTCGCTTATCTGAATATCTTATGAAGACTCCCGTGTGATTGAAGCTTTACTATTCTTCTATCGACATTTCTGCCAAGAGTAATCTTATGTAAAGATAGACTCCATTGAAGCCTATAATAGATACTCTCGAGTTTTAGCCACTGTTGGACCACTACTGCAAAGCAGGGGAGGCAATACCGTCGGACTGTTATGTGCGGTTTGTTGATTTAAAAAAACGAAATAGTGTAAGATCTTTTTTGTAAGGACATAAATGCAGGTACGACACGCAAAGATTTATTTGAAATTGTGGACAACTTCATGGCGGAAAATAGACTGGGCTCATTGTGTTGGTGTGTGTACCGATGGTGCTCGTTCAATGTCGGGCTGTTACAGTGGCCTACAAGCCCTCATCCGCGGCAAAGCTCTCCTGCTCAAAAAAAAGTTAGGCTAAATGTCGAAACATCGCTAGAGTTTTTACCAGTTATCCCACAGGGGAGCCGCAGAAAGAATGTAGTTGGTCAGGGAAGCCATGGACTCAAAAAGTTTGAAAACCGCTGTTCTAGTGGAACGAACAAACTGGCGGATTCCTCTGTGTACACAAATATTTCACAAGGCACGTGACTGTTCGCCCACGGCGACCGTTGCCTCAATTGGCTGTGTGTGGTGTACCCGGAAACGGGGCCTCCCAGCACTGAGGCACAGTTAAGTCCCCGATGTCACTTATCGGTGCAGAATTGAGAGAGATGGCTGAGCATCACAATCCCCCCTGTGTTGCAGCATGATGAGAACCCAGCATTGCACACTGAGCTTGGGGGGATCACTTGGGCACCAGACTTAATACTGGCTCTTGACTGGATGGCCGCATGCAGGAGATTTCTACAATGGAGGGTTGGCAGGTGGTGGGTATCTGGAAGTGGCTCTGTGCAGGACGTGAGGATTCCTTGGGAGAGCCCAAAACCAGAGCACAGCATTGTGCAAGCTCTGCATAGTTGGAGAGCCCCCTGGATGACGGGGAATGCACAGTGTGCTACCCCACCTATCCCCAACTGCTAACTTAGAACCAGAAGTGGGGTCCTCTGTATGCGTGCCAGGCCAGGATAAAACGCCTGGGAAAGAGACTGGAGCTCAGAACTCCCTAACTCAAAGTTGCAGGATGGCAGAAAAGCCACGGGAAAGACAGGGCTATTTTGAAGATAACGCAACCATATTTTCACCATACGAGCTCGGACGCCGCCTCGGTAAACAAGGTCCGCGCAGAGCAGTGACACCCCCAGGCTGCTTGCGAATAGTCTACTACTGGGAACATAAACGTGACTGTTCTCTAGTTACGAACCGCGGTAAGAAAAACAACTGTGATATAACTCGTGAGAGGTGACCAATATAAGGTTGGGGGTTGAAATTAAGATGAGTGGGTCGTGTTTCTTGATATCATACAAATAAGTCGCCGCCGTCTTTAGGATTAGGATTAAGGTTATAGTTTAGACTTAGGTTTAGGATTCCTAACAATTACCCCTTATTACTGCGTTTCTGACATTTTTTTTTTAGGTAGTATAGAACACACGGCCCGCTGTTCTTCTTATCAACCAATGTTGGTCATGGGGCTGGCAACCTCATGTAAAACAAAATGCAAAATAAACCACAGCTGCAACAGGAACATAAATGCTTTGATGCAGGCTCCCTGTAAGCGGACCCAGCTGCTGTGGTAGCCCCGTGCTTCACATGAAACAATCCGCAGAGGGAGCACTAAAGAACGGGGGAGGAGAAGGCATTTGTATAAGATTCATAAACGGGAAGATCATCCGTAAGGCCTTCCCAACTGGAAAGATCTCCCAATTTCAGGGCAGAAGCTATGGCCCTACTACAAGCTCTGAAAATCCTCACCAGATCAGAACAACAGCCACCAGCTAAGATGGTAATCTTCACTGACTGTTGATCATTACTGGAATCAATACAGACCACCAGAAATGAAAACATGACGCATGAGATCAGATCTGAGCTAAACAATATCCAAAGGTCATCAACCATTGCCCTTCAGTGGTTACCCTCCCATTGTGGAATCACTGGAAATGAGAGAGCAGATGCTCTATCTAGAAGTGGCAGTAAAATGGAACAATTTAGCCACCCATTGCCATATCGAGAAGCTAAAACCATCATCCACAACAAGTACGAAAACCAGTGGAAGGAGGAAGGTGATACATACAGTAGAGATGACTCAATCCAACAACTTAACAGACACCAACAGACCACCATATTCCGCCTGAGAACTGGACACTGCAGACTACAGGGCCATCTCTATCGCCTCAGGATATCTCATACAAATGAATGTCCATGTGGAACTGGAATCCAGACCTCCGAACACATACTTCAAAACTGCCCAACCTATGATGACTCACGACGTCTGACCTGGCCAGGGGGTGCTGAGCTCAAGCAGAAGCTATGGGGCTGCCGCGCTGACTTGGAAAAGACTGTGGAATTCGTCCTGGCGACAGGCCTGCAGATTTAGCATGACTACAAACTGAATGCAGAAGAAGACGAAGGAAAAGAAGAACTGTGATAAGGTTTGATAAGCTGTCAACTTGTTTACTGTGCTTTGTTGACCTGTATGAAAATGTGGAGTATTAGGTAATAACTATATCAAACGTCTCAATAACATTTCTTCTTCAGGACACCAAGGTAAAGGGGTAAAGAATCTCTTTAGACATGTGCATTATAGTGACCTCCCCTTGTAATGTTTGTCTTGGTCATATACGAATAGGTAAAGATTCTGATTCATTATAAGCGGAGGTCACTATAATGCACATGTCTAAAGACAACCTTTTACCAATGTAGCAGATATTGCCGCTGAAGAGCGCAATGTTATAAACTTCACAATACTAGAGACATGGGGTGATCAGTTCCGTAACTCACGAGCAGCTTAGCCAATGGGACACTCAATCAGTTGATAATGATTATAATGAAATGCCTAAAGAAGATTGCGTAGCTGTCTTCAAATGATGAACGGTGTTTCGAAGTCCATGCTGTCTAATGACCACCTGTATCAATCATCACCAACGAACAACTCCATGATATCAAAGAGAAATAACTATAGAACACATCGATCGATGGGGAGAATAACTAAGACATTTATTTTTTTTAAGTTTACAGAACAAACCAAGGGCATAAGGCCAAAAAGGTCTCTTCTGGTCAGATTAGAATTATACCTTTTTTCTGGACAGAAGAGTATTACATCTGTTTTCCAGTCATAACATAATTATACCGTACCTGTCTTCTGGTCAGAATAGAATAATACATACTATCAGGTTGTAATAGAATTATACCCGTCTTCTGGTCATAATATAACAATACATACTATCAGGTTGTAATAGAATTAGACCTATCTTCTGGTCAGAATAGAATAATACATACTATCAGGTTGTAATAGAATTATACCTGTCTTCTGGTCAGAATAGAATAATACATACTATCAGGTTGTAATAGAATTAGACCTATCTTCTGGTCAGAATAGAATAATACATACTTTCAGGTTGTAATAGAATTAGACCTATCTTCTGGTCAGAATAGAATAATACATACTTTCAGGTTGTAATAGAATTAGACCTATCTTCTGGACAGAATAGAATTATATATGCTATCTGGTTATAATAGAATTAGACCTATCTTCTGGACAGAATAGAATTATATATGCTATCTGGTTATAATAGAATTAGACCTATCATCTGGTCAGAATAGAATAATACATACTATCAGGTTGTAATAGAATTAGACCTATCTTCTGGTCAGAATAGAATAATACATACTGTCTGGTTGTAATAGAATTAGACCTATTTTCTGGTCAGAATAGAATAATACATACTATCAGGTTGTAATAGAATTAGACCTATCTTCTGGTCAGAATAGAATAATACATACTATCAGGTTGTAACAGAATTAAACCTATCTTCTGGTCAGAATAGAATTAGATATGCTGTCTGGTTATAATAGAATTTGACCTGTCTTCTGTCCAGAATAGAATTAGACTCACTATCTGGTTACAAAAGAATTAAATCTGTCTTCTGATCAGAAGAGAAGTAGACAGAAACGCTGGTTATAATACTCGTACAATTAGACCTGTCAGAACAGAATTGAACCTACCACTTGGTTACAACAGAATTAGACCTGTCTTCTGACCAGAACAAAATTAGACCTACCACTCGGTTACAACAGAATTAGATTTGCCTTCTGGTTAGAATAGAATTAGACTCGTCTTCAGGTCTGAACAGGGAAACAGTGAAGTTATCATGGGGAGAGGGGAAAAGGTGGGAGGGTAAAAGAGGAGCTTGATACAGACTGGGACGAATGTTAGTTTTTTTGTTGGATGAATAAGAGGGAAACCTGGGTTCCCTAAACTTTTGTAGGCATGTAAGACGTGTCAACATCCGTTTCTAACTCCAGTGCAGAAATGACATATTAACATTTTATGTGAGCACACTCCTACATTTTTTTTTTAACTGCTTGTAATATGGTAATATTTTGTCTGGAACTCGCTTGTGAAATTTTGTGTGGATCTCGTTTGTAATGTTTTGTGTGGATCTCGTTTGCAATATTTTGTGTGGATGTCTCTTGTAATAAATATTTTGTGTGGATCTCGCTTGTAATATTTTGTTTGGAACTCGCTTGTGAAATTTTGTGTGGATCTCATTTGTAATGTTTTGTGTGGATCTCGTTTGCAATATTTTGTGTGGATCTCGCTTGCAATATTTTGTGTGGATGTCTCTTGTAATAATTATTTTGTGTGAATCTAGCTTGTAATAATTATTTTGTGTGAATCTAGCTTGTAATATTTTGTGTGGATCTCGTTTGTAATATTTTGTGTGGATCTCTCTTGTAATATTTTATGTGAATCTCGCTTGTGATATTTTGTGTGGATCTCGTTTGTAATATTTTGCGTGGATCTCGCTTGCAATATTTTATGTGGATCTCGCTTGTAATATTTTGCGTGGATCTCGCTTGTAATATTTTGTGTGGATCTCGCTTGTAATATTTTCTGAGTATCTAGCTTGTAATATCTTATGTGGATCTCACTTGTAATAATTTATTTGGATCTCACTTGTAATATTTTGTGTGAAGTTAGTTTGTAATATTTTGTGTGGATTTAGATTGTAATATTTTGTGTGAATCTCGCTTGTAATATTTTGTGTGGATCTCGCTTGCAATATTTTATGTGGATCTCGCTTGTAATATTTTGTGTGGATCTCGCTTGTAATATTTTATGTGGATCTCGCTTGTAATATTTTGTGTGGATCTCGCTTGTAATATTTTGTGTGAATCTCACTTGTAATATTTTGTGTGGATCTCACTTGTAATATTTTGTGTGAATCTCGCTTGTAATATTTTGTGTGGATCTCGCTTGTAACATATTATGTGGATCTCGCTTGTAATATTTTATGTGGATCTCGCTTGTAGTATGTTGTGTGGATCTCGCTTGTAACATATTATGTGGATCTCGCCTGTAATATTTTATGTGGATCTCGCTTGTAGTATGTTGTGTGGATCTCACTTGTAATATTTTTCGTGGATTTAGATTGTAATATTTTGTGTAGATCTCACTTGTAATATTTTGTGTGAATCTCGCTTGTAATATTTTGTGTGGATCTCGCTTGTAATATTTTGAGTGAATCTCGCTTGTAATATTATGCGTGGATCTCGCTTGTAATATTTTGTGTGGATCTCGCTTGTAATATTTTGTGTGAATTTCACTTGTAATATTTTATGTGGATCTCGCTGGTAATATGTTGTGTGGATCTCACTTGTAATATTTTGTGTGTATCTCACTTGTAATATTTTGTGTGGATCTCGATTGTAATATTTTGTGTGGATCTCGCTTGTAATAGTGTGTATGGATGTCGCTTATAAAATTGAGTGTGGATCTCGCTTGTAATAGTTTGTTTTGATGTAGCTTATACAATGTTGTGTGAATATCGCTTGTAATAGTGTGTGTGGATGTCGTTTGTAAAATTGTGTGTGAATCTCGCTTGTAATATTTTTTGTGTGAATCTCGTTCGTGAAATTTTGTGTGAATCTTGCTTGTGAAATTTTATATGTACCTAGCTTGTAATATTTTTTGTGGATCTCGCTTGTAATATTTTATGTGGATCTCGTTTGTAATATTTTGTGTGGATTTCGCTTGTAATATTTAGTGTGGATCTCGCTTGTAAAATTTTATACGACTCTTGCTTGTGAAATTTTATGTGACTCTCGCTTGTGAAATTTTATGTGGCTCTCGCTAATGAAATTATTTGTGAACCTAGCTTGTAATATTTTGTGCATATTTAGTTTGTAATATTTTATGTGGATCTCGCTGGTAATATGTTGTGTGGATCTCACTTGTAATATTCTGTGGGGATCTCGCTTGTAATATTTTGTGTGGATCTCGTTGGTAATATTTTGTGTGGATCTCGCTTGTAAATAGAGTGTATGGATGTCGCTTATAAAATTGTGTGTGGATCTCACTTGTAATAGTTTGTATGGATGTCGCTTATAAAATGTTGTGTGAATCTCGCTTGTAATAGTGTATGTGGATGTCGTTTGTAAAATTGTGTCTGAATCTCGCTTGTAATATTTTGTGTGAATCGCATTTGTGAAATTTTGTGTGAATCTTGCTTGTGAAATTTTATGTGGACCTAGCTTGTAATATTTTGTGTGGATCTCGCTTGTAATATTTTATGTGGATCTCGCTTGTAGTATTTGGTGTGGATCTCGCGTGTAATATTTGTGTGGATCTCGCGTGCAATATTTTATGTGGTAACGCGTGTAATATTTTGTGTGGATAACGCGAGTAATATTTTGTGTGGATCACGCTTGTAACATTATGAGCGGCCACAACTGTTGCAAATTCAGTGTAGAAACATGCTTTAAACTTTAAGTGTGAACTATGCTTTTAACAAGTTATTTTCTGACGTGCAATTTGTTAACATTTTATATACACATCACTAGTAAACAACATGTTTATTTACTGCGTCCTGTAGACTAGTGTTTCTCAAAGTGTGTTCCGCGGACCCCTGAAGGTCCCTGAGACCCATTCATGGGGTCCCTGAGACCCATTCAGGGGGTTTGCGAGGTCAAACTATTTTCGTTATATTCTGAGACGTTACTTCCCTTTTTTTTAATTTAACATTTTGCTTCGTTTTGGCGATGTGCGCACATTTCAACCTAGACACAGGGTCCGCTGGTTATATTAGGGCGCTGGTCCAAATATAGAAGGCCATGTGGTCTGGAATTGTAGTTAAGTACTTTCACTCTCATTCTCTCACGGTATAACCCACATAAAGAAAAGTTCTTACTTACTTACTTAGTCGTTTCCATTCTACCGTGAGGTGTAGAGGTTTGGAAGAGAGAGCGCCAGACTATCCTATCGGCTGTCTTCCTCCTGACCTGGTTCCATTCTAGTCCTCGGTCCTTCAAAGATTGTCTAATGTTGTCCTCCCAGCGGACTCTGGGTCGTCCTGGGGGTCTGGATCCCTGGCTCTTTGTTTCCCATGCTTGTCGTGGTAGCTGTCGTGAAACGTGTGTGTAACCCACTTCTTTGTTAATACATATGCCCAGCCAATCCACGTTCAACAGACTCTGAGCCAGAATAAATTACACGAAGTATACGCCATCTTGTTCCCCCAAGATGGCGGCAGACAGAATAAAATTAGGCATAAGCTCTGTATTTCGGGACTCGGTCACGGAATGTACGAAACCGCCGAGAACCAATCAAAAGAGTTCCTTACGCACTGGCAGATTCCTTGCGTCTACCTATATAAACGGGCGTGTTTTATTTAAAAAATACACACACACACACACGAAGGCCAGCACGACCGACTGGGGAAAGAGAAAGCTGTCAGCATTGATTTATTGCTTACCTGCGTGACCGGGCACTCTTGCTTCACTAAAGTCGAGTCCAAATCTGGCTTGTATTAATCTTAGAGGGTAGGTAAACTTACTATACACTTGTAGGAGAATAGGCCTACATCATTTTATACTACCTACACCTGTATATATTTAATATATTTTGTTTTACTATGAATGTATCAGGTATACTGATTGTATCTTGGGGAATTAGGTATAATGATTGTATTTCCTGGTATGATTGCTGAAGATGATCACCAACCTGAAATATAACCTATCAGTCCTTTTTAGGGCTCATATAACTCCAACCTGAAATATAACCTATCAGTCCTTGTTAGGACTCAGATAACTCCAACCTGAATATAACCTATGACTATATCCTGTATAATAATTGTATTTTATAGTATCATGCATAATGATTGTGTATGACTGTTGAAGAAGGAAACCAGCAGAAAATAGCCTACACCTGTATATATTTAATATAACTTTAGATTTTGTTTTACTATGAATGTATCAGGTATACTCATTATATCTTGGGGAATTATGTATAAGGATTGTATTTCTTGGTATGATTTTTGAAGAAGAAAACCAACCCGAAATATAACCAAACAGTCCTTGTTAGGACTCATATAACTACAACAGTATTGTTAGGATACATTTTACCAGCCAATATAGCACTTATCAGATATGGCCTGGTATATTATAGGTGGAAGGAAACGGTTGTATCATACGGTGTACAAATTATTGGATGTATTCATGAATTATCAGAAAGAATGTTTTGCAAGTAGACACCTGTCTTGTCTCGATATTGCTAAATCATACTGAGCCATGTTGTCATTCATGCAGACACCTGTGACACGCTCATCTCATATACACTAGAAATAGGTGGGCTTGATGACAGAAATTAACCCCTATTTTTCCTTGTTACAAGTTTTATTCGTGTCATCCAACCTGAGGTCGTATGTTCGAGTCAATCCAGCTGCCTGGAACTTCGCAGGAGCACAGTGATTGTACTGGAGCTACATCCTTAGTCCCCTTCAGTCTTGGGTGGGCTAAAGGAACTATCATCAGCGGGTGTTGTGTGCAACAAATTAGGAAGGACAGAACTGTTATAAGAGAAGAGTACACATTAGTACCATTTCCGTCGGCAATTGTGAGCAATTAACGGTCAAGGAAGAAAAAGTGATTTAGCGTAGTGAGAGACAAGATTAACAGCACAGCTGATAAATTTTCTATAATTAATTAACAGCACAGCTGATATCTATAATTTTGTTCCTATAATTGGAAGACTTGTTATATATATATATATATATATATATATATATATATATATATATATATATATATATATACATATATATATATATATATATATATATATATATACATATAAACGAAGATGGCTGTATACCGCTCCACCTATGTCCCAGTCTTGACATATGGATGCGAGTCGTGGCAATGACTACAACCCACAAAAGCCAGATCCAAACCTCAGAAATGAGGTATCTGAGGAAAGTGGTTGAAGTAACAAGAAGAGACATGGTCCGCAACCAGACGATACGTCAAGTCCTGAAATCCCATCCGCTGCAGACCCAAATAGAACAGTCCCAACTAAGATGGTTTGGCCATGTCTGCAGAATGGGAGAAGATCGGCTACCACGACAAGCATGGGAAACAAAGAGCCAGGGATCCAGACCTCCAGGACGACCCAGAGTCCGCTGGGAGGACAACATTAGACAATCTTTGAAGGACCGAGGACTAGAATGGAACCAGGCCAGGAAGAAGACAGCTGATAGAATGGTCTGGCGCTCTCTCTTCCAAAACCTCTACACCTCACGGTAGAAGGGGAACGACTAAGTAAGTAAGTAAGTTATATATATATATATATATATATATATATATATATATATATATATATATATATATATATATGTGTGTGTGTAAATCATATGTTGGTGTGCGTTGTTAACAATGCAATGATGCTGACAGCAGACGTCTGAAGCAAACGTGACATTAATTCCCAGAAGGAAGGAAAAAAAAATATAAAAAACTACTTGGCGCAGAACTGTGGAAGCAGAGATTTAAAAAAAAAAACAATGAACCGGAGTTGGTGCAGCGCTCGGAAGACGGTCACCGACCGAGCAAAGTGGCGAGAGTTTGCACTAGGCGCCACTAGTCGTGATGGTCAATGATTGCTCTGTCAGTCAGCAGCCAAGAATCCAATAAAAAGCAGACTTTAAATACGATACTGACATAATTATATTTCTTTACTGATATATCAGTTACAAACACTCAAAAAGTCGGTGTATTTGCATATATATATATATATATATATATATATATATATATATATATATATAATATATATATATATATATATATATATATATATATATATATATATACTGAATGGTGGCCCTTTAACTTTTGTCCAGTAGTGTGTGTGTGTGTTATATATATATATATATATATATATATATATATATATATATATATATATATATATATATATATATATATATATATATATATATATATATAATATATATATATATATATATTACTGAATGGTGGCCCTTAACTTTTGTCCAGTAGTGTGTTGTGTGTGTATATAATATATATATATATATATATATATATATATACATATATATATATATATATATATATATATATATATATATATATAATATAATATAATAGAGAGAAAGAGAGAGAGAGAGAGAGAGAGAGAGAGAGAGAGAGAGAGAGAGAGAGAGAGAGAGAGAGAGAGAGAGAGACCCTTTTCATATTGCCATACTATTTATGACAAGGTATTACATGTATGACCGATCTTTCATCCAATTTCCATAGGGCTTCGAGATGAATGATTTCGGTGTCAAACACTCCGATTTCATGAGCGTATGACTAATCCAAATTCGTTTTATTTCCATAATTTAGTAACCAGGTCGGAAGCACTATAACATTTCATTGAACAGACCATACTTGTTGTATGGAGCTCAGGTTTATAGCATCCATCAAATATTTATCCTGGAGTTAATCGTACCACTAAAAATACAAAAACATATATACGCAACAGAATCTCATATCCCGTGTAAGATATGTTAAGAGCGGTTTGAACCTGTGATGACCTTTTATGTCATCATCATTCACAGACGATGACTATACTGATGAATATCTCTGGGCGTGTTGATTCCAGCAGTTAGGATAGCCCTCTCCCAAGCTTTGTGTCCGTTTTTTTTAATACTTCCTTATTCATGACTTTCATATCAAAAGGTGATTTGATTTTTGAAAAAGCAGTTTTATCTTCTCTGCTCCGATAAGGTCTTATCTGAAGATACCTCCTATGTTTTGTTGCCCTGTCTCTGTCATTCTGACTGTTACCTTTTATACTGTTTTCTTTTCTTGATGTGGTGAACTTTCAAATCCACAATTACAATTAAAACCGTCTCTTTGGTTTGGTTTGGTTTGGTTTTAAGAACCATCTTCACTACACACCAGCAACTCCATCAGTGCTCCGACCTCCTCCCTTAGATCACACAAGGAGGATCTCAATCTCAGTGTGTGTATACAGGAATCACACATTACATAAATATTGTTGTGGTGGGTAGGTTTCTTAATTTTTAAATTTTGCCAGTGCGGCGGACAAAAAAAAAACACCGTATCTGCAAAGTAATTTAACAACCACCAAAAAAATAATAATAATTAAGCGACTAGTACAAACGATCTCACAAAATCAGCCATATGCCAATATTCCGAGATATTCAGATGGTAGTATCACAACAAACGTATTTGAGACTGCCTTATAATGGTGAACAACATTCGGGCTGATGAGGCACTCAAGTCTTGTTTGCTTTAGTCACTTACGATTACGGAAACAACAGCAAACGTGGATTTAACGTAATTTGCCGTTGCCTATTCACCAAATCGTTGACTTTTATTCCCAATAGGTTACTTTCTTTCTCCAGTCTAAGTGATGGGATTCTGTTCAAACAATATCATCTGCAAAGAAACACAGAGGTCTAAATCGATGCTGTTGCCCATAAGACATTTCCACTAGGCAAGAGTTTGCTGGCCCACTGACTGCTTACAAAAATGACGGTGGGAGGTGGCCCTCAATAAGTAATGTTTTTTGAAACTGAAGAAGAAGAAGTTATAATGGTGAAAACAAACACCACTAAAATGGGATAACGTAGTAAAAGGATATGCGCATTTGAAGACAGCACACCGGATATGTCAAATCCAGTGACAATAGCGTGTCCGGGGTCAAAGTGACGCTTATGAATAGGTCAGTGCTATCAAATACATTGTTCAATAGAACGCAGCTTAAACGACCGTTAATTATCCTATACGCTGTTCAATAGAACGCAGATTATACGAACCTTAATTATCCTAACAGTCAATTATCCGAACCGTCAATAAACCGTGTCCACCGCCGTGCCAAAAAAATTACAGTACAAATGCACCTACTTTTAGTGCAATAAATGTTATGCAGAAGTATTTGTTTGAGTAAAAAAGTGTGATTTACAGTTGAAACCGTGTAAAACAAAAAGGTAAGTTTAAAGTAAATTTAATTTACATTGTTTTCTTTAAAACATTTTGGTTATTATTTACAAACCATTTCGTAAATTAATTTTTTTTAAAAATAATACTTCACTTGCCAATTAATACCCTCAAAATACAGAGGTAGCGCAGCGGTTAGTGCACTGGCTTCCTAGCTCGGTGGCCCATGGTTCGATCCCCAGTTGAGGTGGGATTTTTAGACCGGAGTCGACTCAGCCTCATGAATTGGGTACCAGAACAACTCTGGGAAGGTTAAGGCGGCCGGCGTGATGCTGACCACATCACCACTAGTGTGCTGATGGTCGAGAAAATACAGGCCTAACACCGTATTCCCAATATGCCTCAATTGGCGTGTAACGGGATCCTTTTCCTACAAACATTTAATTGTCGGCCTAATTACCCTTTGTTTCCGTATAAACTGGGTATTCTCATGTATGTCTGATTGATTATCCGAATTATTTGATTAACCGAACCCATTTGGTCCGGAGTAGTTCGAATAATCGACGCTCTTTTGTAAATTTAAGATCCTTTTTGAAAATATATTCTACACATTTGATTGCAGAAAAATACGTTTCGTAAAATGTAAACAACTCGAACTTGATCGTTATAATCAAATTACGTTATTATCAATTTAAAGTTTGTTGTTGTTCTGGTGTGTTTTTTTTTTTTTCATCAAGGACTATAGAATATGAGTGTTCTCAAGAGTATAATATCCTGCTCTCTCTCTCTCTCTCTCTCTCTCTCTCTCTCTCTCTCTCTCTCTCTCTCTCTATAGGAAACTCTAGTGATTCACTAATATACATATACAGTCTATGTATCGCAAAGAGTTACTTCCCGTTGCACTTTAAAGTCACTAAGATATATCCTCTTTTCAAACCTGGTTCCTCTGATACTCGTAACCTTGGTAACTATAGGCCAATCTCTCTAATATCATCGCTATCCAAACCACTGGAAAAACACATTCATAAAATAACACTACAACACCTAGTTAACAACGACTTGCTAATTGATAGTCGTCAATCGGGGTTTAGGCCTAAACATTCATGTCACACTGCTCTAACTAAGATGATAGACAACTGGCACCTAAATATTAACAACGATAACATGTGTGGGGCAGTCTTTGTAGACTTTAAAAAAAGCATTTGATATTATAGATCAAGCTATTTTAATTAGAAAACTAGGAACATCAAAAGTAAACTTTCAACTGATGACAATAATTACATCATTCCTGTCAGACAGAAAATATGTAATTTCTTACAATAACTCATATTCTAGCCCAGCACGTGATAAATACTGTCGTTCTTCATGGTTCTATACTTGGTCCTCTACTTTTTATCATATACATTAATGACCTTCCTCTTCACATCAAGCACTCATCCTGTGATCTGTTTGCGGACGACTGTACTGTTTACAAGAGTGATAACAGTTGTAAAACACTCGAACTATCGTTACAAAAGGCTACGGATAATCTGATTAAGTGGAGCATCGGTAATCGCATGCTAATAAATATCATTAAAACGAAATGCATGTTAATATCAACTAGACAAAAATTACAAAATTCAGATAAAACAACACTTCAGATCTACATTGGTACCTCACTAATTGAAAACGTTAATGAAAATAAAACTCTAGGTATAATCGTTGACCAGCATCTAAACTGGAACTCACATGTACATGCACGGACCAAGCAAACGGCACAGAAAGTTTACCAGTTAGCTAAAATCAAACATTTCCTAGATGAAGATGCACGAAAATTGTTCTATATATCTCACATACAAGCAAACCTTGACTATTGCTCCACAATCTGGGATGGTTGCTCAATGTCCAACACAAAGAGACTCCGTTCACTACAAAAGCGTGCAGTGCGTCTACTCTGACAACTGCCTAACTCAGTGTGTAGATTTCTATAAAAACCTCCGAATACTGCCCTTAAGAAAGCGCCTTCTGTTTAACAAAGCTAAATTCGTTCACAAAATCCTGTCACACAATGCTCCAGCATATCTGTGGCCAATGTTCAATTACAATGAAAGACGCAGTCTACGCTTTAACAGATTGCAAGTGCCCAAGCCTAGGCTTGACTTATTCAAGAAAAGCTTAGCGTACTCTGCTGCTCATCTTTGGAATTGTCTTAACATAACCTAAGAAACAACCTCAGTCCCTATTCATACATTCATAGACTTTTTGAATACTTTCTGAATTCTGATTACATGCCCCCCTAATCTGATTATCTTTTCTTATAACATCAACTGTAGGTTCTAATGACGATGTTTGTACTTTTCAACATATGTTATGTCATGCTTATAAGTAATTAATGTTAATATGAGTGTGCTATATTATTATTTTACTTTACGTTGAATTTCTTGAAATTGATATGTAACATGCATATGAGAATAAATGAATTCAGCATGAAAGGTGAGCGAAAGGAAGGGCAGAATGTTAGACGGGCCTGTGTGCCCAATTCTCAACCCTTTGAAAATAAAGTTCGTTCGTTCTCTCTCTCTCTCTCTCGCTCTCTCTCTCTCTCTCACACACACACACACACACAAACACACATAAACCGGAGATGTGACTCAGGCTTCTCTCATCTTCATTCACTTCTATCTGAAGGATGTTGACGAAAGCCATTCTGTCTGCTTCTTCCAGGAGCCGACATTCCTACAAGGCACGTTCTGCTGTTCCTCCAGTGCACTTCATCCTGCAGTGGTCAGGTCTCAGTTTTACAATTATCTCCTCGTCTTTTCTCAGACATGAAATGTATACTTTTATCTGAGGTTTATCTGATTGTGGATTTTTTTTTTTTTTAAATATTTCTGACAGTTTTTCTTGAACGTTTGTAATGACTGATATAATATTTTCCTAGTTATCATGTCAGCCGTCCGTCCGCTGCTTGCGTTCCTCTCTTTGTGGCAACTCTATTCTCTATCCATGTATTTCTCAATGAGCGTGCAGGGAATCGCTGCGCTTTCACTATCTCGAAATCATACCGGTCAAAAGTCGAGGACTACCTGTATATGTAAAAAAAAAAAAAAAAGAGAGAGACAAGGTAGTCCAATAGCACTGATGTTCCGCCGATGTTTGCATAGTGTACCGTGACACCAGGCAGAATGCACGATATAATGGTATACAAAATTGTACGTTATGGTAATATATTACGAAAGAATCTCACGCGTACAATGTTATAAATAATAAGTTAAATTATCATCATTCATTAATCTATCACACAAAAATGAGGGAGCGTTGTCTTGAGACTGTAGTGATTTTTTAAAAATATTTACCATACCCACCTATTTAAATATTGTAGTGTACTGTGGAATTTTGAAAGGCACTTGAAGTGTGCCGTGAAGTGAACAAGGATGCGGAACACTGCATGGCACATGCTGCCACAAGGGAGTGAAGTGTTAGAGACTTCATTACACTAGGTCTAGTTTTTTTCTAAAGCTGGCGTGACCAGTTCCTTTCCTCGCCGCCTTTGCCTCCTCTAGCTCCAAAGCAGAGTCAGGTAGGCTACCAATTTACACCTAGGCAGACTAGAGCGTAACGCTACCACGCTTTGAACCCGGAACCCAGCAATTTTGTCATGCGAGGCAACCACTCTGCCAATCGGACGCTCTGTTACCATTTACGCATAATTTAAAACAGTAGAATGCGGCAAATGTTGAGGAGACAAAGCGCGACTACTGTGGACAGAAGAGGCAACTACCATAGCAAGTATTAATCAATGTTATCTTACCACTGGTGGGAACGTTCAAACACAGCCAACAACTTAATTTAAAACCCCGCGTTATCGTTAAGGAGAAACTGAATATGTGTCACATTATACACGACGCCCGGCGTAGTCAGTAAGGTCCGTCCGGCACACATTATGTATTACGTTTAATGTTTGGTTTGGTCCTGCCTGGAAAGTCTTGGAACGCATACAGCGTGCGCAGAAGTATTTTAGGCTAGGGGGAAAACAGATCTCCCAGATTAGGCATAAGGCACGTTTACCTGCCCGGGGTATCTGGAGGATTTTTACATGCCAGGTGAAGATTGCAGCCCTCTGGCGTGTGAATACAGTGTCTAACAAAGTGTGTACTGTATGCATGCCATGAAAGCAATTTACGGCTTGTCTCGAATTTTAACAAAACATTGTATCTCATCATCTAAGTTATTATTATTCATAGCTATTAAGATTCCTTGTTGCACAATGCCTGTTTTCCGGATCTATTAATTAATAATCATATCATATCAAGTTTAGATTCAGTCTTCAACTTTCAATAAATTTGCTTGCCCCTTGGTCTGATATCAGTGTCATAATCATTTATCATTCATATGTTCCTTACAGCGTCCGATTAACAGAGTGATTAAGAGCCCTGGTCTCTCGCGGCAAAGGTGTGGGGTTCGATTCACAGTATCGACACGCTCCACGCTACCTAGCTGTAAATGGGTACTTGACTTTGTTTTTGAGTTAGGAAAAGAAAAGGCAGCGAGGAAAGTAACTGGTCACCCCCACCTCTCGATGCTAGACCTAGTATAGTGTAGTCTCTGTAGTCCCTATGTGTGTGTGTTCCTTACGAAGCATGGATCAGCCATTGTAGCTGGCCCCTTTGCAGTCGACGTTCTTGTAACAGTTGTTTCTTACGTACTGCAGTTGCCAGTCCTATTCACAACCTCATATTAGTCGCATATTACGACATACATCTTCAATGTTTTTTACATATAATTATTAGAATCCACGTATTAACTATTGTTTAGGATTACGAGACAATGTTTAAGAGATGTGGAATCAAACTGGCAGACAAGTATAGCAACGGTAGCACAACATCCTGTATTGAGGGAAAAAAAACCTGATGCGTCTTCTTTCGTTTTCTTCTTCATCTTCTTCGTTCTCCCTCAGACGTCAACTTGAATACGTTCAAATAAAGCAGTGTTCAGTTTGAGGCTGCAGATATCTCCGTAGAGCTTTTCCAGGAATGGTACTGGTGATGGGCCATATGCACTATCTGTTCCTCATATATGTTGGGCACCTTTGACGCAGATACAGTGCTGAAATGTTAGGGCGGACAACCTGGGCGCATAGGAAGCGAGCGAAGGACATTATTTTCAATACTAGAAAATAACCCGCCTAGAATAGCAGCGAAAGTATTTTGGTGTACGATTTCTGCATCTTGTCTTGAGGGTGGAACCACTTCTCCATTTTCTTCCTTTCCATCGATTTCACCTTCCACCGAGGAAGTAAACCCGTCAACGCACACATACATTTGCAAAATATAAATTACAAAAACACACTCACTCATTCACACTTACAGAATGAACTGAAAAATGAAGTACAGCTGCGAAGACGGTTTAACAAATTAGTTTTGTTGTAAAACAGCAATCCAGTACTGTTTTTCATGGTTTGTTATTAAATGTTACATTGCAATTTAAGACAGAAGACTGAATTTTAAAACAAAAAATACGGTCGCACCTCTGGCAGGCACTGAACCCAGGTTGACTGCTTGGAAAGCAAGCGTGCTTCATTACACCAGAAATGCGCCTTCACAAGAGTTGATTTATTATAACTATATTACTGTATTTTTGTGGTTTTAACAGTGTCTTAAATAAGAGAGAGAGAGAGAGAGAGAGAGAGAGAGAGAGAAAAGGCAGATAGAGAGTGAGAGAGACTGCAAAATCGTTATGTGCACTTGCAGCGGAAGTTTCAATCTTCAATCAATTTCATGTATATCCGCTTCATTAAAAAGTGATTCACAAAATAGAATATCCTCGCTTAACGGCCATGGATTTTTCCCCACACAATAACTGTCTTTACAATCATCACTCGTTTATGTGACACAGCTTTACCTCAAACTAAATTCAATAAAGCAAACAAAAACACAACAAACAAATTACAACTGCAAGCTGATACAATGTGTAACTGATGGCAAGAACCAGACAAGTGCCAGTGGAACAAAAGATGAGAAGAAGACGCTGGAGAAGGATAGGACACACACTGAGGAAAACAAGTGATAACATTACCTGGCAGTACTTGTTCTGGAATCCACAGGGTAGGAGAGGTAGAAAAAGAGTAAATAACAGATGGAGGAGAGACATGGGGATGAAGATGACTTGGAAAGACCTTGAGCTGATAGCACGTGACAGGAAGACGTGGTATAAGTGTGTTAAATGCCTAAGCTCTTTGCGGAGTTAAAAGTGATGACGATGATGATGATGAATAAGAAGACGAGATACATACAATGAATACGAATCGAATCATCTGACCTGCATTTCTTGCTTCGAAATCGCTGACATAATATAATTCTTCGATTTATTATAAAATACAGGAAAGCAGGGGAAACAATCCCCTATTATATCTCTGTATCAATACAACGAACATTAATCCAGTATTCCTGCGCTTAACACAAAACATGCCTTGAAAAAGCATCACTTATGGAGGACGTCCTGTCATCCAGTCTGACAAAGCTCGTCCTACATTGTGACACAACCACGCCTATTGAAAGATGTAACAAGACAACAGTCTGGGGCACGGTGACATTTGTAGACACGTCTCTCAATGAAATAATCTGTGAAAATACGACAATGGTACGAACTTTAGGGAAGTATCCAGGTTTTATTTTTATATTTATTTAGATTCTTATGTGTCCTGTCTAGCCCTCACTTTCTCTCCTTTCCCTGACGAAGGCCTTGTGGCCGGAACGCTGGCTATTTTCTTTGTCGTTTGTCCTCGTAAGACAATTTTTGTCAAAATAAAAACAACAAAACCCCCATCACCCACATACACACAAATAGGCATAACTATTTCTAAAAACACTCTCTATATAAGAGATTAGAAGAAATGCGCGTTATTTCAACGGGTGTGCAATTTTGTTTCCAGACCGTAATGCGCGCTTTTCCTGTAATTTCCTGAATGCGTCATAAAAAAAATTGCAAGTAAGTGGGAATAAGTAAAGAATGAACGTACAGGACACTTCGAAAATTCTTAATATAGTGAATATGGCATTTTATTCAACTACTAACGCAAAGTATTTTCTTCAATTTATTTTAGAAGTCACTGCTGGCATGTATATTAGGGCGAATATGCAAATATAAAATACTTACTTTCTCTGGTACGTAATTTTCTTTGTGAGATTAAACATTCCAAACAACAAACAAACAAACACAAATTTTAAAAGAATGAAAACGAGAACTAGCAAATTCCGACGAGTGGCATACATAATTTACAAGGAACAAAGAGACGGGGACAAAAACGCAACGATGTGAAGAGATAATGTTACTTCCTTGAGAAACACGATACTCTGAAAATATTAGCAGCATCTGTGCGTCGTTATCCCTAAGATATAAACCGCAAACACAAATCTGCCATAGGCGTAACATTAGACATGTATCGGTAGCAAACAGGAGCTCGCCTGGACCTAATATAAGACACTTATCAGCAGTAAAACATACCTATCATAGACCTGACATTAGAAATTCATCATCAACAACCACATACTTATTATATACCTTAAATAAGAAATTCATCAGCAATATATAAAAACAATATATAAAAACAGGCCTAACTGAAGACATTCATCAGCGAAAAACATAGAACCAGCATAGGCCTAAACATAAGCCATTTATCAGCAGTAAATACAGGCCTATCATAGACCTAACATAAGAATTTCATCACCAGCAAAACAGACCCATCATAAACCTAACAAAAGAAATTAATCAGCAATTTAAAAAAAGGCCCAACTTACAAGACATTAATCAGCAACAAAAACAGGCATATCATAAACTTAACATAAGATATTAGTAATCATTCTGCTCCTTGCTTTCTTCCACTCACGTTTTTTAACACTATTTTTATGCTTTTTCAACGTCTGCGCTGGCCCGTTGCTTTGCGGACACTGGCCACAAAGAGTGACCTTGGCCTTCGGTTATTTTTTTTTTCTTTAATTATTCAGAATATCCCAGCCTGATTATTGGACCCTGGTGGAACAGTGGCCGCTGGCGAGAGCAATTTAGCTTTATATTCGAAATGAGCGACAGGGTGAAAGGGAGATTAACTGGCAGATGAAAAAGGTGGAAGTTGTATTACAATGATAATCGCAAATAACTTCTGTTACTTCCGTTAGTTTCTCCCTCAAGGGACCCACCTCAAGACTCCACCTTGTGTCGTTTATTGAAAAAGAAAAACCCCGCCCCCCCCCCCCAAGAATGGTGCCCCCCCCCCCCCCCCCCCCCCCCCCCCCCCCCAACCCAGTGTTTCGAGACTTTTTGCAATGGCAGAGATCTCATTACATTAAGTTTTCCTAACCCGCGGAACCCCTACCTATGACAATACTGCAACATGACTAGAACTGTAGACAGGTTTTAATAAAAACACACATAGACAGTGGCGGATCCAATGTTTTTTTTACTGGTGGGAATATCTATACTGTATATATAAGTTCACATCTACACCGAAGAACAGTTGTACTATAACAATAACACAACACCTGTTTAAAATGACAGTGGCATTCACAGCAAACACAGTACAGTTTATTCATCATCAAGATTACACTAGCAAGAAAAAAAATATATTTCATTGTTATACACTGAAAAAAAAAAACAACTTGGCGGAGGACTGTGGAGGCTGAGATGCAAAGAATGAACCACAGTTGGGGCACTGTAAGAAGGATGGCCGCCGACCGAGCAAAGTGGAATCAATTTGTTGTTGCCCTACAAGACGCCACCAGGCGTAATGGCCACTGACAGCTTTGACGGTCGGCGGCTAAGGATCAAAGAAGAAGACACTGAAAAATGGAAACATTACAATGTATAAAGGAGCCGCGGTGGCGCAGTGGTTAGCGCACTGGCTTCCCAGCTTGGTGGTCCATTGTTTGATCCACAGTTGAGGTGGGATTCTTTTAGACCGCAAAGCGGCTCCAATGTCGACCCAGTCTCATGAAATGTGTAAAAGAGCAACTCTTGGAAGGTTAAAGGTGGCCGGCGTGATGCCAACCACAGCACCACTAGTGTGCCGTATGGTAAATAAAATATGAGCCTAACAACATATTCCCAATATGGCTCAATGGGCATGTAACCTTTACCAGTTATTTGTCTTTTTTTTTACAATGTATAAATACCTGATAGACTCTTTCCTGTCCATCTCTTGATGTTATCCGCCAGCTTTACCTGATAAATTACGCACTGAAATGTCAATTTTCTTTAGGTTTTTCCTATTTTTTTTTTTAAGTGATGACATGAGCAAAATCATGAGGATGGTATCTATTATCCCTTTTGACGAGTTATGCATATGCGCAGTAAAGCTTATTTTATCCAGCATTATGACGTCAAAGTTTGTGAAACTTAAATATCTGTCAAACAATTCATTCGCATTTTTGGGAAATTGCTTTTGTTACATCCAAGCTTATAAAGTTTTCAGAAAACAAGGCACCCGTATTATGGAAGTGGGAATGGGAAGGCACAGCAGCTAGACATTGATGGAAGAGAAAGCTTGAGTATGATTCAATGTAGACAAACACAGCTGTTGTAATGCAACTACGGAGACTTGTTATATGTCACTATTAAAACATGAAAAGCAGTGGGTTTTTATTTTTATAAGTTCAAGAGGGCCCCAGTTTCCCCTATGAACGAACCGCCACTGCACATAAACACAGTATCAGTAAAAGCGCTAACTACAAACATACGCGGAGTTGACAAATGTTCAAGATAGCAACTGACCGTAATGGGTACTAAACTCTCGTGAAATCACTCTGCGACATAAATCACTCTGGATATCACTGTCAGTGCCAGTTGGACAAGAGGGGAGAAGAAGACGACACTGACGATGGATATGTCAATAACTGATGAAACATGTTGATAGCATTACAAGACAGTCATTTTTCTGCAATCCCCGGGGTAGGAGAACATATGTGGGGGGGAGCGTGGGGGGGGGGAATGGGATGGGGGTGGGGTAGAGATATAATGGGGGGGGGGAAGGGGGGGGGGTGTGGTGGTGGGGGGGTGGGTGGGTGGGGGGGGGGGGGGTGGGGGTAGGGGGGGGGGGGGGGGGGGGGCACTGGAAAGAGAATTGGAGACAGACCGGACAAGGATAAAGAAGAAATGGAAAGACACTAAAAGAATGGCACAGTACAGGAAGGCTAACCATGAATTTTCTGAAGGTCTATGCTTCATAATGAACTAAAGGGTAATGCTTGAATCTTATCAATCGACTGAACTACAGGATGACTGAAAAGCCAAAACCAATGTCTTAATTTCATATACTCACTTGTATCTATTTGATATAAGTGACACAAACAGCTATAAATGACATTTCACAATTAAGTTCTATTTTTTTTTTAACTTCCAGAAACAAATACATCATCATCAGGTGACATCTTCACATCAAAAGTCGGCTGCAATGGATCTCCCAAGTCTTCTGTGTCCTATTTTGATAGTACACTCTGGTAGACTCTTTCCTGTCCATCTCTTGATGTTATCTTCGCACCAATAGCGCTGTCTCCCTCTTGCTCGTTTGCCTTCAACTCTGCCTTCTATTATGGTCTTCAGTGCGGTGTTATGTCTTTTTATGTGGCCAAAGTATTTTAGCTGTCTAATTTTGGTCTCTGTCGTATGGTGAGTATTGGGGCAACTACGACAGTAGTTTTCGCCAGGAATAGCCTATGAGATATAAGATAGAAGGTCTCTAGAAATTGGCTCGTTAAGAAAGAATAAAAACAAAGAGCCAAGGATCCAGACCCCCAGGACGACCCAGAGTCCGCTGGGAGGACAACATTAGACAATCTTTGAAGGACCGAGGACTAGAATGGACCAGGCCAGGAGGAAGACAGCCGATAGGATAGTCTGGCGCTCTCTCTTCCAAACCTCTACACCTCACGGTAGAAGGAGAACGACTAAGTAAGTAAGAAAGAATAAAGACCTATTCGAGATAGGGACAAGAAGAAGGGAATGCGAATGCTTTCCACTGGGCAGTGTTTTCTAGTTAATTATGGAAAGAGTTATGTTTCCCCACGACCTTAGCTTCTGCTCTTAGATCCCATAAAAGAAATAGCCCCCAACCTCATCTGAGTGTAGAAATTTCCCTATATGTAAATATTTAACACCGACAGCACGAGTGATACATTAACAAACTAGATAATGATCAAACGATTATTGGGTTTATTAAATAAATATCTACATAAAAAGGGTTAGTAGTGGTTAGAACGTAATGAGGGTAAGACGATTCACACAAAACATATTGTAGTTAATTAAGTAGTAGTTAATTAAGAATGAGATTGTGCAAAGCGAAATGATGATGATGTGATATAATACGTGTTACAACAATAGTGAGTAATCTACACAGCCCACGTGTCTCTAAATGCTTCCCCCAGTTATGATAATTCACATGTATGCATAGAATGTCCCAAGTTGTTATAAGTTATGTCGAGTGGGGTATCTATAAGTGGAGGACGTTCTGATAAAAACTTTTGTTGTACTGAGAACCTTGACGATATACAGTCCTTCACTGTTTGACAATATCTCTGTAGCGTTGATCAGCGGTTAACAGCTGTCGTATGAAAAATGTCTGTTGTCTAATCTCTGAAGGTTACTGGCCAGACTGGATATCTTCACGAACTGTTCTTAATATGAAGTATGTAATCGTGATTCATAAAGTATACTTTGGAGTCTGCTTCATAGAGTGCGCTTATGAATGAGAAGACTTCTTCACCTGGTCAAGCTGGGCGTCTCCCGACATAATCAACCTTTGTGTAATGTGGCCGCTCCAGCGCCACTGTCCCAATGTGGTAACCCGTCGCTTGTATGGACAGCGGCCGAGCAATAAAGAGTTTAATTTTTTGTGTCAGCCGTGCTCGCTTCAAAGTTAACAATTGTCCACAGAAATTGTACCATGCCCAGGTGTCTGATTTTGATGAAACCAGATGTGTTTCACCAGATTTATCACGAGGCAATGTGGACTTCAAAAGATAATGCCAGGTGGGGGACTCAATCAAAAGAACTTCTTTTACCACCGATGAAAGAACAAATGTGTTCTCTAGATACCAGTCGCGAGTAATCAAAACGATGAAATAGCAAATGTGGGATGAAAGAGCACAATGTTTGAGAAAATAAAATAAGAAAGATGTAGGAAAAAGTAGAGCGATAAGGCCTTGGCGATCGTTTATCACAGTCTCCTTCATTAATTCTATTTTAATTCCTAGATTTTCTAGAGATCTTTGTTTTCTTCTCATTCCATGAGACGTGCCCCACTCGTCTACTATATATCCACATCTCAAGGGCCTCAATTCTTTCCTCTAATTGACTGTTCATTGTCCGTGTTTTTACACCATACAGTAATGAAGAATATATATAGCATTTGATGATTCTCAGTTTGAATTTGTGAGTTAGTTGTTTAGATGTTAGTATCTGTCTCATGTTGTTTAGATGTTAGTATCTGTCTAATGTTGTTTAGATGTTAGTATCTGTCTCACGTTGTTTAGATGTTAGTATCTGTCTCATGTTGTTTAGATGTTAGTATCTGTCTCATGTTGTTTAGATGTTAGTATCTGTCTCATGTTGTTGAATGTAGCTTTGGTCATTCTTTTCTTTTCTTGATTCCTGTTTCGCATCTGCCATCTTCTGTTATTATATGACAAAGATGTGAGAAACTCTTGAGGAAAGCAAGGTTGGCAGGATGTTACGTTTGGTTCACTCTCAGTACGGAGAGGAAACCTGGACACTTACTTAATACAGCAGTTGTTTGTTTCGATCCCCAGAGATTTTAGTTTCCATTCCTTACCGATTTTTTACTTGGGGCGGAGTTCTAGAGCTTTCGTGCAAACCCTGAAGGCTTGCTCAACTAAGCAGGCTCAACTCTGGTAAAACGTGATCGAGGATTAATTTAAAAGGTGAAAAACAGAAAGAAATGGTGAGGGTAAAATAAAATGTATGATGCACCTTACTGATACAAAAAGAATTTCCAACGTTGTAACTACAAGGCCTTCGTCAGGGAGAAGCTATCGAAAACAGAACAGGTACAAAGCGAGAACTCAGTTTAATATATTAAAAAGTTAAAAGTGAAGCGACCGGTAAACTTATGTCGCTGGTGATGGTCCATTGAAAATCGGAATGAAGAAAATGGTTAACAGGGAAGTAAGTTACTTCATCGTACTGTCACATGTCTAGCTAATTATAACAAAGACTGTCCCGTGTAGTTCCGGGGGGGGGGGGGGGGGGAGGGGGTTGTCTCTTGAGAGACAATGAAAGAATATGCCTACTGCTCCTTCAAGCATGTCGTACAAGGCTACTAATATTAGGCTGTGCACGGGCCTGGCCACCTTATCATGTTCAACAGATTGCTGTACAAACCATAGCTGCAAGAAAATGTAAATGCTTTGTGCGGGCTTCCTGCCACCATGCTCCATAGGGAATGAAAGAAAATTATGAGACGATAAATGATAACAAAGACTTTCTTACGGCCATACTTAAGGCATACACAAATATCCATTGTACCTGAAGTCGTATCTATAATTATTTTTTATCCGAATTTTTCATTACCCACGGTCTAAAAAATGTTTATCTTAACAGCCCGTGCGACGGCGACGCAGAGGAGATAAGACAGAGAATGGTAGCTTTATTCTAAACAATGATGGTGATTTTTTGGCCATTTTTCAACACATTCTATTTCTTCGTTTTAATTAAAAGGATAGTCCAACAGCAGTGTCGTGAAATATTCTAATCCACATATATAAATTATCAGGTAAATGTAAAGCCTAACACATAAATTCAATAAAAGGAAAGAAGAATGGTAAAGAACAGTGCTGTCACAATGACTGTACTCGAAATCCCCCTTGTTTTCTCCTGCGTCTGCAAATTGTAACGTTTCACGTTGATAGTAAAAGCCTTCTGCAGCATACACGCGTTTCCCCAACACAATAAAATGTGTACTCCATTTCTAAGAAAAACCTTGAGATACGCAATCTGACCTAGATTTAAAATTCCATTCATGTCATTTTATACACTACGTTACCAAAAAACGAAAGACAGATGGACTAAAGATAGAAAGAAAGGGAGGGGCTGGAAGCAGGAACGCATGCAACACTAAACACGCGTCTCGCTATACAATTACTACCATCACGCGTGTAAGGCCACAAGCACTAGCTTTTTTCAAATCGACAGTGATAAAAAACACTACACACACGAGAGTTAGTTTTTAAAAAACTCACAAAACGCTTATTAGGAAACATGACATTATACTGGTTTACGTTTGAAAACATTACAGTACCCAGACACCACATCGTATTCGAAGTAAACAGGAGGTAGAAGAAAATGCATATTTTGAACGCAGCCACTTAGCTCCTTTAAATTTGTATATTTGGGTTCCTTAGGACTTGCTGACAAAGAATATGTTAAACGTTACGCAAATAGTCTAGGAATTACCAAATTATAGCCAAAAGAAATAGTGAGGGATGTCAGACAACACCCAAATCAGAATCGCTCAGTGGCAGATTTTCACCCCACCATTGTACGGGAAATGGGTCTCCATGTTAAATCCGATTTGATTGGAGCGCAATAAATGTAAGGCTAAACACGATTAGTCGGGCTATAAATACTATCTTTTGTTGTCAGGGGAAACGGGAGTAGGAGTACTTTTTTTCAAAACGATTGGGTAAACATGGCACGATTGGTTAGACCCGCGAATATAGTCAATCAGAGGCGTCAGGTCACCACCACATGTTCAAATAAACTTACTACAGAACCAGTGCGTTGAGCACCAGTGCATATTTTTCTAAATAAAAGCCTGGGACATCGGCAGATCGAAGTTGTGCTATATTCATTGCCATTCAACGTAACTGTGTATTATTCCATGAATTGTGGTAAGCTTGATATATTCAATATCTTTTTAATGAAAATTGAATGTAAATTGATAATTTATGTCTGTATATATGTGTGGTTCAGTAGCGAACATGAGGTAAAGCCTATATAGTGCTCCAACCTGAACAGAAGGTGTCGGAGGAAAGTAAAACTGCATGGAATTGCCAAACAGTACACTGACACCTATATTATTGACTAGAAAGAAATAATGCTGGAATTGCAGAGGCGTAGTAACCATTAGGGAGGAATATACTGGTGTAAATTATTTCAGATGAAGCTGACAGTTGGCCTACCGCTCTGAACTCAGTGTTTGTTATGTATTGTGTTCAGTCTGTAAATGGATCATAAACTAGTTATGAAGTAGGAGGTACAACCTTCTTGTTTCAGGGACCGTGGTCCAAAAGTTATTGAGCAGCACCTGGTCTGAGCTTTGCTGAACTAGAGGGCTGACAGCATACTCCTGGGTCCAGATAGTGACCAGTGAGGTGTCTCCAGAAACAGGGAGGCTATCGAGCAGAGGAGTCCTTATCCTGCCGCCATCACGAAAGATAAGCCTATGTGGCCAGTGGAGCTCAACATTATGCCCCCCCCCCCCCCCAAAATCTGACTTTATAATAAACCAGAGGGGAAAATACAGTGTTTAAATTGATAGGAACTGTGAACTTTTCCCCATACCATTTACAAGATAAACAAACACTTGAAGTCATGATGACAAATAACAACATAGCTTGAAAAAACAAAACCAGTATTACCTCATATTACTACTACACAACTGACACACATAGGATAATATTAATAAAATATGTCACTACAAGTTTCATATTGATAAATCCTGTACATATAAATTGTAATTAAAATTGATTGTGATTCCTGGTTCACTTTGTAGTTGAATCAGGACATATATATTAATGAAAAGTACTTAATACATATTGATATTTGAAAATTTACCAGTGACTCATTTAAGATAGTCTTATAGCATGTTACAGGTGTGTGAGTGTCACAGTGTTGTCAAGTGTGGTGGAATAAATTAAATTGTTTATCTGTCTGTTGTTGTTGTGACTTACACTTCATCATATACATACCCTAGACATTTAACGTAGTCATCACAATATTCCAGAATAATTCTGACTGAGGCATAATGTGGTAGCAAGTAAGGTTATCTGTAAAACACTATGACTAGCAGGTTCTGATCCCGGAACTCCGTAACTGTACCGCGACAGTTAAACGCTATAAAAGGCTTAGCCAGCCCGACGCTTTGATTATAATTAAATACTGTAATGTGAGTATGCTGTTGTTATATTTATACACCGTCACATTACTTGAAATTAACGTGTCAAAAACATGTGAGAATAAATGGATTCTGCATAAAAGATGAGAGAAAGGAAGGGCAGAATGTTAGACGAGCCCGGAGGCCCAATTTTCAACCCTTGAAATATAAATGTCGTTCCTTCTTTCGTTCCTTGCGGAAAGCCTACACGACAGCACTTCCTGTTCTGATGGTTTCAGAAGTAGTTTGTGTTACATGACCAGGCTGCTAGTTCTGTGCACAAGGCTAACCCTGTTTTCAGCCCCCATGCCCTTTCTATGATTTGTTCGCTGGGATGCTTTGATTCTATCATTTTCTCCCCAATACAGTATTGGGCACCGAAATCTACAATCCATTTTTTCATTGTCACGCCTCGCCCCGAAAAATATAATTGGGCCCAGATGTTGACCCTTCCATTTTTATATAAGGAAATCTGAATCACTTTTACATGAAGTGACAAAGTAAAAACAAACAATGTCTGCGACTATCATAAACAGATATAACGGTCAGCTGAAAGAAACAAAATTCTCCGACATCAAAGTAAATGGGACAATACTACAATTATTAAATGTTTTTAAACATGGCTTCACTTTTTGCACCAGATGGAAGATGTCATGCAGAAATTAAACCAAAAAACTGGAAGTCATAACAAACTCAGCATTCCACAAAATGTAAAGCTAAAGGAAGTCAGAATTTTTAAATCTAAAAAACAGCCGATCTTGCCATCATCATCATCATCAAGTGTAATTTTCACAACGAAAGTTGGCTGCAATGGATCTCCAACGTATTCTGTCTCTTGTCTTGATGGTGCACTCTGATAGACTCTTTCTTATCCATCGCTTGATGTTATCTTCCCACTTCCATCTCTTGATGTTATCTTCCCACTTATAGCGGTGCCTTTCTCTTGCATGTTAGCCTTCAACTCTTTCTTCTGTTATGGTCTTCTGTAAGGTGTTATGTCTTTTTAGATGACCAAAATATTTTAGCTAATTTGGATCTCCTTCATTAATTCTCTTTTCATTCCTAGCTTTTCTAGGAGCTCTTTATTTATTTTCTTCTCTTACCAAGAGACGAGCCCCATTCTTCTATATGTCCACATCTCAAGGGCCTCAATTCTTTCTTCTAATGGTTTGTCCATTGTCCACATTTCTTCACCATACAGCAATGAAGAATCACCATCAAATGCTATATATATATATATATATATATATATGATAGGGTGGGCGAGATGATGATGGCGCTGTCATATATATATGTGATAGGGTGGGCGAGATGATGATGGCGCTGTCATATATATATATATATATATATATATATATATATATATATATATATATATATATATATATATATATATATATATATATATATAGATATATATGTGATAGGGTGGGCGAGGTGATGATGGCGCTGTCACACATATATATATATATCACTTGATGGTGATTCTCTCTCAGTTTGATCCTGCCACATGCAACAGAATTATGAACAATAATTTACCAAATAAGACAATAATTCGGCGATAGAGATGAAGCTTTATATAATAATGTTAAGGAAACCACGAACAAATTAAACAAAGTAATGGCATGTTCCTGAAAAGGTAATGCGTAATGGAGGTTTATTACTCACCCGAAAGAGCCAACTCATTTGTTTCTGGCATGTTATAAGAAAACGAAAGTTACAACACACGGTGACAATAGGCAGAACTGACAGGGAAGAAACAGCAGACAACAAAAGCAGAAGTGAGAGTAGTTAACAAAATTATATTATTTTTTTAAAATATGTTTTGTCACGTTGAGCATAGACACACGGTCCGTCGGTTATATTAGGGCGCATGTCCAAATATAAAAGACCCGGTTTAAAGTACAAAATGATACAGGAAACAGGCGGTATAACAGAACTGATAAACAAAGTTTAGGACATACTGTGCAAAAATTTGATCGCGTGCCCAAAATCGACAAAGTGCATGAAGATCAAAATAGCGTCCAATGTAAATATGCTATATTGGATAAAGAACACTATAAACACAAATTATAATCCACATGAGAATTGAACCGGGTATCCCACGCATACGACAAACACACGCTTTCCTATGCCTGGACAAAAGCAATCAAAGAGAATTTTTTTAAAGATAATGAGAAAATAGAATAATCAGTTTCAATAAAATATTTTATAAATGAAGAATTATTAACAAGGATACTGAAGCTTTTCGTTAAAACATTTATAAATACAACACAGTGTAACAAGCATATATAAGAATTTTTTTCACCATCAAGGAACAGCCTAGCCTCTCCCCCCCCCCCTTTCCAGTATTTTTAATGTTAAATATGGTCACCCTTATAAACACTACAGGAGTAATCAAACGCAATGTGTAACGTTCCGGCAAATATGTCTTCATCCAGGCACAAAATAAAAACAACACAAACATCCATAGCAAAAATCGGAAATGAACAACAAAAGGTACAGAATTTCTCAAGGGACTCTTCGACCAACGCCACCAAAAATGAGACACCTCAGAAACAAACAGACCGTGCACTAATTAGCATTTAAGAAAGTGTTGGTAGTGGCAGAATGGAAGAGCAAGTAATAAACGGAATATATACAGGTAGAGACAGGAAACGGAAGATTAAACGTGTATAAATATAAAGTGACGCAAGGGAGGTCGGCTAGTGATGGCTAGAATAACAACAAATAAACGAACAAGGACGACATGATCGCCAAAAGGAATTGAGCATTAAAGGAAAATTAAGCAGATAAACAAACACACGGAAATGGTCCAGCAGGAAGTTATGCTATTACTGTTCAAGCATCACCGTTGAAGTACTCAGATCTGATTGCCTCCGGAATGGTGAGACGGATAACTATCTCAGTCATCAGCACAAAATGATCTTTGATGTCGGAAACGTCCTGGTGCCGACACTGTCGAAGTGGCCGATAAACATTTCAATCACATTGTCTTCATTACTTAATTATCCTTCCCCCCCCCCCCCAGGGTTATAGGGCAGGGTTTCAGAACCCTTGTTGTACCATAGATCCTTTGATTGTCCGATGAAAACTATGTACCCCTTTGATTGTCCGATGAAGACTATGTACCCCTTTGATTGTCCGATGAAGAATATGGACCCCTTTGATTGTCCGATGAAGACGATGTACCCCTTTGATTGTCTGATGAAGACGATGTACCCCTTTGATTGTCTGATGAAGACGATGTACCCCTTTGATTGTCCTATGAAGAATATGGACCCATTTGATTGTCTGATGAAGAATATGGACCCCTTTGATTGTCTGATGAAGACGATGGATCCATTTGATTGTCCTATGAAGAATATGGACCCCTTTGATTGTCCGATGAAGAAACAGGGACCCCTTTGATTGTCCGATGAAGAAACAGGGACCCCTTTGATTGTCCGATGAAGAAACAGGGACCCCTTTGATTGTCCGATGAAGAAACAGGGACCCCTTTGATTGTCCGATGAAGAAACAGGGACCCATTTGATTGTCCGATGAAGAAACAGGGACCCCTTTGATTGTCCGATGAAGAAACCGGGACCCCTATGATTGTCCGATGAAGACTATGGACCACTTTTTTGAAGTTAAAAAATGTGAATAAAATATCATTTTTTTTAAAAAAACCTTCATATTTTAAATTTTAGGTTATGTACACGTACCCTCTAGAATCCATTCATGGACCCACAATGGGTCCGTGGACCACAGTGTAAGAAACTCCGTTCTAGGGCAACAAAATTATTTGCCGCAAGCGCAATCTTTCTAATTACTGATCTCATTACTGCAATTCCATTTGTATTTCTTGTCGGCCAAATTACCAACTGAATTTCTTAAATTGTAATTAAATTAATACGCCTTTACAGTCACGAATCAGAAAATTCGAACATATATCAAATACTGTATAATCCTATATATAAAATCCCAGCTTTTTCTGTCAGTGCGTAGGGATGCAACTTTGGTTGAAAGTTAGACATTAATTGTATTATTTCCCTTATATGTAATAGTAACACTTACCAAAAAAGAATGCGCAAATGACGGTGTGCATGAACAGTTTGATTATACTGTATGGAAAGAAGTCAACAACACAACTGATAAACAGTACATGAACTGGAGACAGGAAGATGCGGAGATCTATGATTTAAGTTGTACCAGATTAAAACAACAGAAAATCAAGATGCTCTTCTGTCATGTTCAGACTTTTAACATCAGATGTAAAACAAATATTTTGGTTTTTTAATACTTTTGAATAAGTTAAATTGCCGTTAGGTATTTGTGCTTTTGAATTTAATTCCCGTCTTATGACTGGCTTTTATACTAGTATAGTAATATTTTTCTTACTAGATTCAGGAGATGTGCTTACCTATGCTGTCTTTACAATGTATGCTATCTATTTTTATAACTAGCAACAGTAACTTAGAGAGATCGCATAAGTTTGCGCGAGGTTTACGTACCGGTGACGTGCGGAATTTGAAAATTCGCTTAAACTGAGATTATTTTCCCTATAGCAATTCAGAACGTTACAATGCAGGTGATGCCACTGCAAAGTAATTTAAAATAAACTTTAATAAACAATTTCACAAAAAGCACAGGAAAACAAACATAAAAAAACATGAAACCTAAAATAAAAACAAACAAAAGTAATGTAGTTAGCGATATATTTAGCACTTTTTCCCCCACATTTGCGGATCGCGTTATTTGGAAATCGTGAAATAAATCGCTGTGCATCTTTCACTGTGTTACTCACTATGCACTAAATATATAGGAAAGAAAAACAATAAAGTGGTTTGTCCGCCTCATGAGAATAGAGCCCAATAAATTATCACTACCCGCCTGCAACAGCAGATCTGGGCAAGGAGAAGACCATGAGGCAGAAGGATAGATAATACTACAACAACGTCAGCTCGCAGCAGCCAGTGCAACACACTTGGCACAAGAACGAAAACGTCAGCTCCCTATGCCTTTTCGCGGCAAGACTGGAACGACAATATAAAAGTACAGTACTGACAATACACCAGCGGTTGGTAACTTAACAGCACAGCTGTGGGGATTTACTTTACAAATACTACACCCTCTAAAGATCACCTTCTCTTCTCGGATCCTCATCCCCTGACTGACAAAGCAGTCAGTGGCCATCACGCATAGGAATCAGACATTCTATAAATATTTTTTGGGTTGGTAGGTTTATAATTTTACATTTTTCAGGGTGAGTGACGTTATGGTCTACTCTTTACGATTTCCAACTGCTGTGGGATTTTTAACGTACGCAACTGATTGGGACATTCTATTTTTTGCCCTTGTCCGAGAAGGCTAGGCATCCGATCTCACGGCCCACGAGTCTAGGGGGAGTATGACATCATTAAGACCACTGGTTGTGAAAAAAAATTTCCATAAAATTATTTTCCCTCTACTGGGAATCGAACCTGGTACCTTTAGAATTCGAGACGGACCCCATACCTCTTAGCCACTTCGGCCTCCGTCGACCAATGATATGTTACAAAATGTTAACTTCGCTTAAAGGAAATGATCGCGTTCTTAGCTGATGCAGTTCGCGAATAAACTGAATTTTAGTAAACTGATTCGTGAGTTTTCACTGGGAACGCGAAAAAGTACCTTTAATCGTGGGGATACCACGCTTTTAAATGCCGACAGGAGAGTCCCCTAGCTTAAAAGTTCATTTTCCCCCTTCCGTCACCAAAGCATCCCCTATGATCTACCGGTAAAGCGCGATCGACCAATGCTATACACTAAACATAATTCATCATCATGATTTATTTTCGTTCCCTGTGGAACATATGGCAGAAACAGTTGCTCTCCATCGATTTCTATTCTGGGCTGTCTTTGTCAGCTGTGCCCAAGTCATTCCAATTTTCCTAGCCTCCTCTTCAACAGTTCTTCTCCAAGTTCTCTTTGGTCTCCCCACTCTTCGTTTCCCCTGTGGATTCCAGTCAAGGGCAATTCTGACTATGCTGGATTTTTCTCCCTCTTATTCTACTCTTTGATGAGAACAGTTTATCACCTGTATCCCTCCATGTTCTGTTTCCACCACAACTTCTTATTTCTCTCCAGGTGACCTCCAGTCACACTATGCCAGACTGCAGGTATATCCCTCCACGTGCTCAACAACATTCTCTCTCCCAGCAGGTTCCAATAACAATCAACCCCCGTTCAAAGTTCAAAATACTTTATTAACCGCCAAATACTTTGTTAACCGCCAGTTCCAATTCTCATTTAACGAAACCACACTTAAGCTCCAACACTTGTACTAACGGGCAAACTTTCCCGTTTCGAAGCGCTACATTAGTTTCTTTGCTCTGCACGTATTTACACCACTATCAAGAACATCGTGTTATGGATGAAAGAAAAGTATGATGAAGTGAATATGTCGCAGGGATCTTGATTAGATGACAGAATACGCCCATAGAATGAACGTTTAGACAGGCAAGTTCGCTCACTGTTTACATGTCCTGAAACCACAGTGTATACCCGTACTGGGAGAAACAACGCAGATGGCGATACAGTACAATATTACCATTATATGTTTAATGTCCGTGGTACCGGGGTCCGAAAGGGAGCAAAGACACTTTACCTCCCACGCATGTCATAGGAAGCGTCAACGGCAGTCTCTTAATATGTAGTCCACTGAACCCTTGGGGTCTGTGAAAGGATTATTGTGGGTCCGTTGTACATTATCTAAAATTTAAAACATAGCATTTTTTAATTTTGCTTTTTTTTTTTTTAAAGAAAGAATCCACAGCCTTCATCGGAGAATCAAACGGGTCCATTGCCTTCAACGGACAATCAAAGGGGTCCATAACTCAAAAAAGGTTAAGAAACCCTGGTCTAAGGAAAGTCGGATATGGGGGTCAGCTCCCACCTCCCGTAGCCGCTTTACGCCAAAAACAATATGCACAAGTCAACTAAAAGCCATGACATAAAATTGTTGATTTTCTCTCATTCTGTAGACATGGCCAAACCATCGTAGTAGGGACTAGGTACTTGTGCGTTTATTCACCGGTTAAATCAAATTCTGGAAATTTATTACCAAAACTGAGAACCGTACTTTTTCTTGACCGAAAAATGTTGATTTCACATTGTGATTTGGGAGGCAAGTTAAAAAAAAGCGTGTCTCTTGCATTCATAGTTGAGACGCTTACGACAGACCCCCCCCCCACCCCCCCCCCCCCCCCCCCCTCTCCTTCAACCCTCCCCACCCCCCCCCCCCCCCCCCCCCCACTCCCCACACCCCCCCCCCCCCCCCCCCCCCCCCCCCCCCCCCCCCGGTATTTTGTTTTAAAAGTTTATAAACCAATAGAACGGAATTGAATCAGTTCTACAAGTTAACGGTATACCGGAAACAAGGGAAATCGCTGCCGTTGCCTTCTCTACCTCAAGATCAGAGTGAGGTACCCATTTACAGCTGGTTTGACTGATGCGTGACACCTGTTCCCTTCCTTGCTGCCGTTGCCTTCTCTAACTCAGGATCAGAGTCAGGTACCCACAGTATACTGCTTGACATTGCAGAATTTTGGCCTCCTCTGTAAATTATGCAGCTACGAACGAACATGTGTATGTCCTGATATGTGCCAAGCTTCAGCGATCTTTGGTAATCTGTTCCCCTCACGGTCCTTTTCAGGGCCCACAAAACTGCACCTACCACGGTCCTATTCAGGGCCCACAAAACCCACAAAAATTTACCCACCACGGTTTTTTTACAGGGCCCACAAAACTGGACCACGGTCCTGTTTAGGGCCCCCAAAACCAACAAAACTGTACCCTGGCAAGAAAGCCTTTATTTGTTTTCACCGCTGGGTGTGGAGGGCTGGGTGGGGAGTTGGTCCCCTCCCTCACTATACACTGATCCTTGTCAAATATTTACCTAATCAGAGCCGGATTAACGTAGTAGCAAAAGTAGCATATGCTACGAGCCCCTTTCTTTTAGGGCCCCGCGCCAATAAATATGTACATCATTTTTTGGTCATCTTCTAATACGAGCGTTGAACCAATGATCTTGTGATGTATGCCATCTTTAGCGCCTTTTCATTTGATGTCACGAAATTGTGAGAGAAATAGCATAACATGGTGACTTAGTGTGACTCTTTATTACTTTGATCTTAACTGTTTGCGTACAGAAGCAGTCATTTTCGAGAGATGGGGCCTACCTAGCTATAAATGGGTACTTAACTTTGAGTTAGGGAAGGAAAAGACAGTGAGGAAGGAAACTGGTCTCCCCACCTCTCGATGCTGGACCTAGTATGGTGAAGTCTCTAACATTCCATAACCAGCTGTAAATGGGTACCTGACTCTGATCCTGAGTTAGAGAAGGCAACGGCAGCGAGGAAGTGAACAGGTGTCACGCATCAGTCAAACCAGCTGTAAATGGGTACCTCACTCTGATCTTGAGGTAGAGAAGGCAACGGCAGCGATTTCCCTTGTTTCCGGTGTACCGTTAACTTGTAGAACTGATTCAATTCCGTTCTATTGGTTTATAGACTTTTAAAAAAAAAATACGGGCTCCAAAGCCGCGCCAAAACACATAATTTAAGGGGAAAAAAATTTAAGAAAAAAAAAAATTCTACACTACAAATGGGGGAGAGCTCACAATGTGAAATGTCACGTTTTCAGTCAAGAAAGAGTACGGTGATCGGTTTGGGCAATAAATTTGCAAAATAATTATTACCCGGTGAATTAACGCACAAGTACCCTGGCCTTTGTGAGTTGAAGTCATTGCCCATGACTCGCATCCATAGGTCAAGACTGTAACATCGGTAGAGCGGTATACAGCCATCTTCATCTTCGTGCAAAGATTGGCCGGTGAAGGCTACGGACTACTCTGATTGGCCGGTGAAGGCTACGTACGGACTACTCTGATTGGCCGGTGAATGCTACGGACTACTCTGATTGGCCGGTGAATGCTACGGACTACTCTGATTGGCCGGTGAATGCTACGGATCCCTTCTTAGGAAAAAAATGTACATAAAAGCATAATTTAAAATGTGTGTATACAAATAATACATTTTATTACAAAGAAAAATCGTTTACCTTAAATATAGTCATACTGAGACACAAACAAATAAACAATCTGTAAAAAAAAAAGAATATATTTCTTTAAATGCAAAAACCCATGATAATTTTGTGAGTAAAAAATGTTTCTTTCTTCTTCTTCTTCTTCCGTCCTTAGCCACCGACCGTCAAAGCAGTCAGTGGCCATTACGCCTAGTGGCGTCTTAGGGCAACAGCAGATAGGTTTTCTTTGCCATTGTTTCCCATCACGCCTATTGGCGTCTTTAGGGCAACGGCAAATCAATCCATCTGCTGTTGTTTCCGTAATCGAAGTGACTGGCAAACGGGTGATCAGCCCGTTGGTAAAAAAAAAAAAAAAAAAAATGTTTAGTGAAAATAAAATTCACCTGTTTTAGGTATCCAAACCTAAAGGTCTTTTATATTTGGACATGCGCCCTAATATAACCGACTAGGTTGAACGCGCCTCGCCAAAATGAGACCTGTTTAGATTATGTACACGCACACCCTAGAATCCACTCATGGACCCCTGCGGGGTACGTAGACCACAAGTTAAGAAACCCTGGTCTAAGGTTTCTCTCATTGTTATATTGTTTCTCCATCAAATGCATTGGTGAAACCCTTACTGTCAATACGCTTCTATCGTGGAGCAGACTTCGAGTACATGTCCTACATTTTTTTTTTTAAATATACTTTTGTCTTCCACACATGGACACGTGTCTGTCTGCCCGATTTTTGAGTTGACCTGATAATATTTGCGATTGACCGGTTACCAGTATATTTTTTTCTTGATAAAGAGTAGAATGCTTTCTGTAATCCGACTTTCTACACCATTTTTATTCGGAAAAAAAAGTTATTTTTTAAATTAAATGTATCAATATATCTTCTGTTTGGATTTCTCTGCCTCTTTCTTTGACAAGTCTATCTGCACTCTCACTTCAGTACATCTTTAAGGTGGCCGGGAATCCATTGCACTTTCACTTTGTTAATTTATAGCTGGTTTCCATTAGCGCTCAGACATGCTGTCTAATTCCTTGTTTTTATGGTTGCTTTAGACATTTATGACTGATAGGAAACTTGTGAAGAACGCCATCTTGTCTCTTGCGCAATCCACAATGTGTACGGCACTGAAGCTGTTTTTAGTTGTTCTACAGAATGGTTAGAGCGCTGGACTCTCACGGCAAACGTGCCGGGTTCGACTCGCGGTATCGCTCGCTCCAGTCTACCCAGCTGTAAATGAGTACCTAACTTTGCTCGTGAGTTGGTAACGAAAAGGCAGCGAGGAAGGGAAATGGTCACCACACCTGTCGATGCTGAACCTAGTATGGTGAAGTCTCTAACACTTCACTCTCCTACGGCTGTATCTGCTATGAGGTGTTAAGATATATTTATGTCTATTACATGTTGGCCTCACTTAAATTTGTTACCAGTTTAAATTTACGCGCTAACATATTTATCTTAAGTCAACATCATGTATTGTACACTATAAAGTATAGTTAGTGAACGCGATTATGTGTTAGACGTCACTAATAATTAGGTTGACGTAGTAAGGCGCTGCACTAGGCAGGCAACGGTCCTTCTTGGCCTTTCGTCATTGAAATCCGTCCAAGCAAGACGTGGATATTTACTGCTCCCAACATTATTGAATTTTACAGTCTTCCTACGTGGCTAATAATTAACGAAGATCGCCACTTTATTTCTACTAATGCAGTATTTGAGCATCCGATATTGATGAGCATTTTCCTTATGAAGAAGGAATTTCAGGGAGTAATATGATAAATATTTTCATCGCCAGCTGTCAGTTTTCACTATCCCGATGGTTCCGCCTTGCCGGCATCGCGAGTATATAGGCTGTCATGCGACGATGCATTATTGACTGTAGGAGACTGCCTTGATGTATGTATTGAATTACTGCCATGCATTCATATGATGTCCGTCAATTAAATGTAAGTGTTTTGTGGACCCAGCCAAGAAAAACGTCGTGAACTTTATTCAATTTAACACAGTGTTGTATTGGACACTCACGTCATTCAATAACAACTCAACACGATTACTCTACCACTCTTCTCAAACCCCGACGACACACAACAGAGGCTACCTTTACCTTTAAAACAGTTATAACTGATAGGAAACCTGTGAAGAACACTATCTTGTCTCTGGCTTAATCCTTGTTTTCTACAACGGGTACTGAAGCTGTTTGTAGTGTTTCTACCTCTGCATGCATATAATATGATATAACAATGATCATTAGTACCCTACTGCTCCCTGAGGGGCATAAGCCTTCAACAAATGCGTGCCATGGCGTTAGGTTTACTTATGCTTTAAAGCTGTTTGATAATGTTCAACTGACCAATGTTGCATGTATTTGCTGTCCATTTCTTTGCTTTGTACATGCATCCTCCGACTCCATTTGTTGCATCCACGGCTATGTGGTCGGAGTCGGGAGTCGGTCTTTGTGTGTGTGTGTGTAGTCGGAGTCGGTAAAAAATGTCCCAATCCGACTTCGAATTGTAGACGTCTTCCCATGCAGACTCTTTTTTTTAAAGAACTAATTCAATTTTAATTTTAAAATTATCATATTTTAAAATACTTCTTTAGTTTTTTGTTGTTGTTGTTGGTATTATTGTATGAATGAATGAATGAATAATTAAAAATGTAATCTACGAAAACTACATATTCACACGCACACCATACTTATACATGTAACTCCATATAAATGCATAATTTTATGCCATATGACTAATAAAAAAAGTTTAGTCGGAGTCGAAGTGAGACTTGAAATAAAATGTCAGGTGCCGGAGTGGAAAAATGTCATGGTCGACTCCACAGCCCTGGCTGTATCTCTTGTTGTTGAACCAGGCCCCCTGGAGATTACAGAGAGGAAGTAAGCAAGCAGAAAAGGTTCCTGAAGGAAACAACCAATTAGTTAACGAGGGATATCCAAGACTACAAGTCACGGGTGAAAAAAAGAAGAGAGAGAAATGACAGTGACCCAGCGAAACAAGAAGGCAAAGCAAATAGCATTTGACGAGGAGCAAGAAACCCGCCAAAACATGACAGAAGGGGGGAGATAATTCTGTTGTGTTCTTTCTGCTGCATGTCCTGATGACGGTAATAATTATCCTGTGGCTTTGTCCTACCTTTGCATTCCCTGTCAACTTAATTGGATCTTTGTAATCAAACGTAAATGACTTATGGTCAATGCACCATGCAATAAAAATCGAAAGGCTATGAGCTGTATTAATAGGTGTTCAATTTAGCTTTCGCAGTGCAATGAGCGCCGTCTACGTATTTTCACGAAAATTCACAAAGAAACGATTACAATGCACGCGCGTTCATTTAATAGGCGTTCAATCTGATTTTTTTTTTTTTTTAAATCTTATTTGAATATGTACGGTTGTTGAAAAATTCTGAGCAAACAGCAGCCCGAGACTGAATGAAATATATTTTTTCAACAACAAATTAACATTTGGTAGAGCAGTTAAATATTTCACTTTTAAAAGAATAAAAAAATGAATTACATCTCACACGTCAAACAGGTAAGTTAGAAACAACAACAAAAAAAGCCAGTGGCATTTATTAATTCCGCACGTGCGCATTGAACTTTTTAATTTGTTCTTTAAAACGGAGTATGAGTACGTTTGATTATTTTTACACCCGCTACCGTTGAAGAAATGTAATTGCTCTACGTCATTTATATAACACTTGTTGCTAATTGTGTTCTGCGTGTACTGAAACTAGATCTCCTCACTTTATTGGAAAGTAACCATTCATTAATCTGTAACATAAATATGTAAATCATAAATACACACACACACACACACACACGTGTGAGTGTGTTTATTTATGTTGTTTTTAAGTATCTGCTATCCCTCTGGATAGCGAATACATAACGTAGGCTTTATTAACCTGTGAACTTTCCGCCCTGATTAAAATGTCACAAGCTAGATAAACTATCTGATAATGAGTTTATTTATAACTATTATATTTTGTTCGCTAGACAAAGGGTTACCTATCTATATGTCGTGACACTCTAGTACATGGTTTCTCAACCAGGGGTTCCAGGAAAAGTCGCTAGGGGTTCCGCGAGAGATCGTGATTGAAAGAAAAATACAAACCTCAGACCTGCCTGAAGTTGACAGCCCCCTAAAGTCTGTGCCAGAACAAACCCCTTGGAGAGAAGAGCCTGGACTACCAATACACATCTAGACAAAAGTGAAAGGAATATTCGACAGGGATGAACTGAACAGCGTGCAACGTAGGACAGTCACTCTCAGTTTCCTGGAAGATGAATACCCACAGGACCTCTGGGTCCGAGTATACACGGATGGGTCAGCACAGAATGCAGTCAAGAATGGAGGAGCAGGAGTGTACATAGAATACCCAAACAACACTAGAGATACGGTCAGAGTACCAACGGTGAAATTCTGTAACAACTATGATGCAGAAATCCAGGCAATCAAGGTGGCAACTGAGAAACTGTTGAACACCAATCTCGGTCCACAGCCTGTGGTATTCCTGACAGATGCAAGATCAGCACTCCAAGCACTTCAGTCCAGAAAATTGCCAGGTATACAAGCCCTACTTTCTGAACTGTGCAACCAGTGCAGGGTCGCCATGCAATGGATACCGTCTCATTGTGGAATACCAGGAAACGAGAGAGCAGACCGACTGGCTAAAGAAGGTGCTGCAGACGAGCAACCGGATGTACTGTACCAGTTACGTACCATCAGAAGAAAAAGATGATCAAATCAATCAGAAAGCCACCAACACCAAAGCAGGATGACTACCAAGCTATGAACAGATCAGAACAAATTGTCATTCTGCGCCTCAGAACAGGACACAACCGACTCCGCAGCCACATGTATACAAAATTCAAGATTGGCAATTCAGCCATGTGTACATGTGGACAGGCACCCCAGACTGCGGAGCACGTACTTCAAGATTGCCCCGAATATGATATATTGAGGCAAACCCAATGGCCCAGAGAAACAACACTGGAAGCAAAATTATACGGACCTCTGTATGAACTACAAAAGACAGTGAAGTTTATACAAGAAACACCATTGCAGATATAGACAATATATTTCAAGCGAACGAAAGAAGAAGAAGAAGAAAGAAAGAAAAATAAACGTCATATTCTTTTAAACTTTGCATGCTGGCAACTTTTGGTGATCGCAGTGGTGGACATTGACTGAGCAGTGCCGTACGGCAGTGCGCAATAGGACCGTGTTCACTCTTGCATACACCATGTTTCATTAGCATCATGTGGAGCAAAAATTTGTGATAAGACTTTTAGGTCTACTTGGATAAGGTTTTTATTTTTTAAAATCAAGAAGAAAATATAACAAAGGAAAAACTGAAGTTTCTTCTACCCACACTACTGATTTGCATTAGAGTTGATACCCTTTGTGGGGTGGGAGAAATCACACAAAAAGAGTAGGCTAATAGGTTGGCCAAAATAAACACAGATAAAAAAATCTTTCTCTACTCAAAAGAGCACTGACAATTTTGTTATTGAATTATTATATTTACAACTTACTGATCACGCTAAGGTAATAATTTTATGCACGGGTTCCCTGAGATCTGAAAATTATTTCAAGGGTTCCTCCGGGTTAAAAAATGTTAAAAAGGCTGCCCCAGTGCATCGTATCGCAAGAGACCACCGTGTGTACATGTACTGCGAAATTTCGGTTTCTCTTTATGGCTCCAATAATATAACTCTCAGTACCGCGATCCATCGCCGGAATGGTAAATTGTGTCGCAATTCAAATAATTTCTTAATGGAATATAGGCAAAGTTAGAGGGAGAGACAAGTATATCAAAATATTAATACAAATGGTAAGAGGAGCTTTCATTGTGAGATATGGAGATCAAGAAAAATCAAATCCAACACAAACAGAACAATATTCAACTCAGATGTCAGTCAATTCAGTCCTGTTGTTTGACCCTGAAACGTGAAAAGCAACAAATAAAAAGTTAGACTTTCATAAATCGGTGCTTGCGTAGAACAATAGGATTGAAATGTAGCGGCAAGGTCACCAATGCGGAACTGATGACAAAAATCAGACATGTGCCAATGGAACAAGAACTGAGAAGAAGACGCTGGCGATGGATAGGACACACATTGAGGAAACCTGTGGATAGCATTACAAGGCAGTCCTTGTTCTAGAATCCCAGGGTAAGAAGAAACAGAGGTAAAACAAAAACACATGGTCAAGAGAAACTGAGTCAAATGAAAATGGTGAGGAAGACGTGGAAAGAAACTGAGCTGACAGCACGCGATAGGAGGACTTGGACATGTGTTTGCTGAAGACGGTATGCACTTTGGAGAGCTGAAGGGAGTTGAAAATTGACTGTTGTGGTTCGCCCGTCACTGACGAAGTCCGTATGGTCGTAACCTTTGTCATTTCCCTGCCTCTAGTCCTAGGTGAATTTACCACTTATTAGCATTCACTAAACCATTTATCATGGTCTCACAGCAGTCCTCGTTGTCAAGAGACGTGCAAAAATTCATGTCATTAAACATGTTCGGCACCTCGTGGTGCGTGCAGATACATTATTTGTAATTAGTGGCACTAGCCGCGGGCTGTGGAGTCGGAGTCTGTAGTTTTTGGCGGAGCCGGTGTCGGTAAAAAAAAAGTGTCCCGATTCCGAATTTTACGAGACTTAAGCACAGGCAGGTGCTTATTTTTTAAAGAACCAATTTAATTTACATAAAAAATTATCATATTTTTAAAATACTTTTTGAGTTTTTGTTTTGTGTTACTGCATGAATGAATGAATAGTTAAAATGTTATCTACGAAAGCCAAGTTTTCATTTATTCACACATATACCATACATATAGGCCTACATATAACTCCATATAAGTGCATCATTTTATGCCATTTGACTAAAAAAAAAAACTGTAGTTGAAGTCGGACTTCTACAATTTTAGGACACGGAGCTGGAAAATTGTTTGGCCGACTCCAAAACCCTGCACTAGCCATTGCATTTAGCGAGACATGTAGATGTGTTGGTATGTTGTTTAGTGGCACATGTACATGTCTTGAGTGAGTTGTTTAGTGCCACATGTAGATGTCCTGTGTGTATTCAATGGCACGTAGAGATGTTTTATCTGTATTTAGTTGCAAGTGCAGAGGTCACGTTTGTCTTAACGTCGCGTATTTGATATTTTGTCTGTATTTTAGTGCGACGCGAGACAGTAGGTTGACTGTTCTCTAGGCATGAAACAACACGCGCGTTTAGAAGACTATACATGATGTCTTTTTCAAATGCACTCACGAACATACACAAACCAATCATACAGAGCCACCAAGTAAAACATCCGCTGTTAGAATTGTGTTGACGACGGCCTCGAAAACTCGGAACTGTTTCTATACCTATCGACAGTGCTTTCCGTTGGACCTCTTTCTGCTGTTTTCCTGTGTTGCTAATGCTGATGGTGTTATTACTTAAAATTCTTATCCGTCGTTCTCTAATCTTTAGTATTTGTAAAAATGTAATACATACTTTTTTTGTTTCCTTTATTTTGTTTAGTTCTCAAGAAGAAAGCGTGTTTTTTAAATTAAAATATTCAACAGCGCCCTTTGGTGTTTGGAATGCGGGATGGGCTTTTAAAAAAAAACGAAAAGACAGTGCGCCTTACTTAGACAAAGAAAATCTCCTACGTTGCCGCCTTACAAATGCGAGAGCTAAATGAGAAACATGAGAAAAAAGATAATTAAATAAAATAGGCATCACACGTATATGCCGCCCCCCATGTCATGTATCATGCGTTGAATACGTTTGGAATGACAAATAATTGCAAGTTCTATTTGTGTGATTATGCTATCTTTCTACAACTAATGCACTCGAAAGAGGAAAGATCAATAAACTCGTTATTCGCTCAATGACAGGGTTCGTCCTGCTGGCATGTTGTGAAACTATTATTTATACACTACAGTCGCATCAGTCTTTCTCCTGTGGCCCCCTTGAAACATATTTCTGAAGTTGTCATGCCCTTGTCACAGATGATGGAAAATAAGATGCAAAGATGAATGCCAGATTATAAGAGATGTGCGACATTCGACAACAAATGTAAAACTTTTAAAAGGAGTAAACGCATGAATTATGAACCTGAAATGCTGTGTATCCATTAAATAATGATACAAAAAATAGATAAGCTATCAAGAACTTGGGTTCAAAGACAAAAATGATGTAGTGAACTTGTTACGATACTAACAAAATAAGAACCTCCACTTTTACTCAAGAATGAGAGAATGAAAAAGAACAGAGAGAACATCATAAAGGTAGCATAAGCAAATGATGCGGAAAACACAAGAGGAATGACAATACAGCTACACACAAGAAATAGATTTGAATAACATTAAACAAAACAATCTAAATAAAAAGTATGTTTCCTGGCACGTTGAATTTTTCATATCTCCCTCAAGCGATCCTATGTTAACGTCTTCTTAATCACTTTAAGTGCGTTTTTAACGCCATTGAAATACTTAATGTTCAATTATGTCATATGACGTAAGCATAATATGGCAAAACAATTTAACAATAATTAGAGTGACGCATCCTTTCGCGACAATGCGTTTCATTCAGTACAAATCGTAATCAAAACCGTCCGAGGGATTTTTCAAGGTGGTGTTCAACTGTATATACTGTTACGAGACTCAATTTCGTGCTACTGAGTTGGATCACGAACAAGTAGGTTTTCGACAAAACAGATCCTGTACAGACGAGATAGCCACATTGAGAATAATAGTTGAACACAGTCTGGGATGGGATTCACCGCTTAACATCGGATTCGTGGACTACGAAAAGGCACTTGACGGTGTAGACAGAGAATCACTTTGGAAATTGATGAGGTATTATGGAGTTCCCATGAAGATCATTAACTTAATAAGGAACACCTATGAAGACATGACATGCAGAGTTCTTCACGAAAGACAACTTACAGAACTGTTTAGGATAAGTCGGGAGTGAGACAGGGATGCCTCGTCTCCATTTCTTTTCTTACTAGCAATAGATTGAGTTATGAAAACATCGACATCACACAACAGAAATGGAATCCAGTGGAATCTGATTAAACAGCTTGATGATCTGGATTTTGCAGATGACTTCGCTCTTCTGTCCCAAAACCATAATCAGATGCAAGAGAAAATGAAAATTCTCGATAAGAGGTCACAACAAGTGGGCCTGAAAATACACAGGAAAAAGACAAAGATTATGAGAATTAATGCAAGAAATGATAACAAGATTGAACTTGAAGAAACACCACTAAAGGATGTAGAATCATACTCATATCTTGGTAGTAATATAGAGAGAAATCAAGTCCAACACGAAAATAAGAATGTTCAACTCAAATGTGAAGTCAGTCCTATTGTATGGCTCTTAGACATGGAGAACAACAAAAACAACAACCAAAAAGCTACAGACTTTTTATAAACAGGTGCTTGCGTAGAATAGAAGGACTGAAATGGTATGACAAAGTCACAAATGTGGAATTGATGACAAGAACCATACAAGTGCCAGTGGAACAAGAGTTGAGAAAAAGGCGCTGGCGATGGATAGGACATACATTGAGGAAACCTGTTGATAGCATTACAAGGCAGTCCTTGTTCTGGAATCCACAGGGAAAGAGAGGCAGAGGTAGACCAAAACATACATGGAAAAGAGAGCTGGATACAGAGGTGAAAATGATGAGGAAAACATGGAAAGAACTTGAGCGGATGGCACAGGACAGGAAGACTTGGCTTGTGTTTGTTGAAGGCCTATGCTCCTTGGGGAGCTAAAGGGTATTGATTGATTGAGTTAGATCACACTGTAATTTCCGAAAATGATGTTCACTCTAAATTTTACTCCACAAAAAAAATAAAGAAATAAATAAAAAATAATAATTCATTTATGTTTCATAATTATATTGTAGGTAATTTGTTTCTGTATTCAAGTAGACATGGGCGCTTAGTGAGCTAATTTTTTTTTTTTTTTTGGTGGAAATAATAGACATATATGAAACAAGTCAGTTTCATTTACGCAAATAATTTGTTTCATTAAAAATGTTGTGTTTAATTTTCGTGTGCTTTTAAAAATTTTAATTATTTTATTATTATTATTAAATATTAACCGCTCGTACCACGCAAGAGCCGTCCCTGGTCGTAATAAGTTTCGGTTTAGAAACGACATGTGAGACAATACGTCCTTTAGAAATAAGATAGAAGAGCATTAAAACTGCCACAAATTATTTAATTACAAAACTATTTTCGTCATTATTAATTATGACATTCATTTAACAGCGCTCAGTCGGTTTCTGTTATCACGGGTTGGGAAGTTTTCGAGTATGTGTTTGGGGGTCTGGATTCCAGTTCCACATGGACATTCATTTGTATGAGATATCCTGAGGCGATAGAGATGGCCCAGTAGTCTGCAGTGTCCAGTTCTCAGGCGGAATATGATGGTCTGTTGGTGTCTGTTAAGTTGGTGGATTGAGTCATCTCTGCTGTATTTCTGTCGAAGATTTCAAGAACCACGCAAGTACAAAATATACACTTCAAGAACATTACGGACGCAATTCAAAATAAGTTGTTTTCTGAATTTGACGCATAAACTGGCGGAAAGCATCTTTATTCTGTAGAAACATTTTAAACAAAGAGGGGAAACCCGTGGCCTGTAAACAGTAAATAAATAAATATTACCCACATAAAAGTATGTTTCAGGCGCTCGTGAGTAGAAAACTAGGCGACAGAAAAACAACAGAAGTGATGGCTAGCCGGAGAATGGAACCCAGGACCTTCCGAACGGCAACACCGCCTAACTACGGAAGCGAATCACACTATCCTCCCTGCCAACTAGACACCTTTAAAATCGTGCTTCCTGGACAAGGGTTCCATTCTCCGGCGAGCCTATCACTTCTGTTGTTTTTCTGTTGTCTAATTTTCTACTTCTTTATTTCTCTCGAGTGCCTGAAACACCTTTATGTGTGTAATATTTATTCACTCTGTAGAAACTGCTCAAGCTGTACCATTATAGAACCAGAAGAAATGTGTATGCATGCATAACAGCATAACACAGAGGTGTTCGCGTTGCTGATTTTTTTGTAATTGTGGGATATTTTATTATCAGCATCTGACTCTATAAATACACATAATTGGTTTTTAGCACATGGCAAACATTCTAGTGACAACCGATGTAGTCTCCGTGCTGCAGGAAATCATGTGACGTCTTAAGTTTGCGTAAAACGGTATTGGAAAGGGGGGGGGGGGGGACTATTGGTAATTGTAGCACTGGCGAGGATACCGGCGTGTGTATACAGGAGAATCACCTATTCTATGAATTTTTTTTGTTCGGTAGGTTTCTTAAGTTAGCCAGGACAACGGCCGTATGGCCTACTCTTTATGATTTCCAACCGCCGCGGGATTTTTAACGTGCGCAACTTGCACACGGGACTTCCTAATTTTTCGCCCTTATTCGAGAAGGCCAGGTATCAGATCTCCCTACCCAGCAGATCAGGGAGGAGTATGATATCATTAGGAACCACTCATTCTGAAAAACAATTTCATAAATTGCATTCCCTGTACTGGAAAGCGAACCCGGTACCTTTAGAATTCGAAGTGGATGCAATGCCTCTTAGCCACTCCGACCATCCTGAAGTGCCTTGCTGCATGAAATCATGTGACGTCTACAATAGTTTGCATACACTGCCGCTGATTAACCAAACTAGTGGATGAATTCAGATAAAATATGACCTCGAAATTGAAGCACCAGTAAGCAAGTTAAGCGCTCTTAATTCTTATCCAACTGAGATCAAATCTGAAACTTGTCTACAAATTGTAAATATAAAAATGTATCAAAATAGCTACAGCAATCCGAGACTAACTTCTCACAGGTTACAGACAATGAGAAACTGGATGCGTTAATTAGCTACTTTCACACGCTAACGCGCAAGAACGAAAACGCAAGGCGGAATATGATAGTCTATTGGTGTCTGTTAAGTTGGTGGATTGAGTCATCTCTGCTATTTTGTAAAATTCCGACAAGTTTGTTTAACATGAATTCTTCAAATAGTACACAGTAAAATACGATCTTATATAAATTCCGGGAAAACTTCTAACGGGGTATTTGTCTGACACTAAAGTGTCTTAAATTATCTTGGCGCATTCATACGCTATAGCTCACTAATGCACTGAACATAGCTTATTCTACTTGACTTACGACGACTACCAGAAGAAATACGTCGTGAAGCGTCATGGGTAGAAGCAGTTTTCAGAATCAGCCAAATCAGGTATGGACACAAGCTGTTAATAACAGAATATTTGGCTATTTGATAAAGGATCGTTCGAGAGAATGTGGGTAGAAGTACTTAAAGAAGTGCTGGAGGGGGGAAAAAAACAACGGAACATGGTATATCGCTAGCACAAACAGCCAAATACGATAAGTTAACACTGTACCCATGATGTAATAAGCAATTCCTATTACTGTACTGCACTTCTTTTTAACTTCTTATGATGCACGTAGCCACAAATGCACAACAGTAAAATTACTTGCACTAAATAAACATACAATGAAAAACATCAATTCACTTACCAGGCATAGCAGAAGGCAGACCATACCGGCTGTGGTACTGCGCCATGGCTAAGGTGGTCGGAGTGGCAGCGCGGCCGGCGTACTCGCTGATGGACGTGGAGCGACTCCCACTACTCCCAGCACTGCCGCTACCGCTACTGCCACCAGACCCACCATCCAGGCCCGATCTCAACAGCCTTGACCTGTCCAGGGACGAATATTCCCCGTGACTGTCCATGTGGGGAGGGCAGGTGTTTATATTATATCCAAAGAATACCACTTCCTACATGGAAATTTTTCACAACGTCGAGCAGGTAATCCAGTGTAAAGAAATATCCTCGACCGAGTGGAACATGAGCTGAACATCTTATTCCCATACTGGTTTTTTAAAGCACATTAACTAAAAGAAAAAACCACAATTAATCATTAGATTCTATTACACCGACACAGATCACTCCATAACGGTAAGCACTCCGCACCAATGGTTGTTATTGGCCAGCATCATTGGCTGATATTAAACCGCACCAATGACTGATATTAAAACACGTTCCTGAAAATAAAACAGATCACACAGGTTCATACAAAAACCCACAACAAAAAACTGCTTATACATCGGGTTAAAAAAATAATTATGCTACTCTGTGTAGTTGTCGGAATTTTAAGTACAGCATATGTGATCAGTAGAGCTAGGATTTTAATGACCTAAAAATTGCTAGAAAAATTACCTTTAAAAATTTCATTTATGACACAAAAAACCCCCCCAAAATACCCTACAAAATAAACAAAATGACCTAAAAAACATAACTTTTTTAGTTTCCGAGCTAAACTAAAATTATTTTGTATTATTAAAAGAAGAAATTGAACGACATAAAACAAAACAAAAAGAACGTAACAAATACAATTTAGTTTCTTGATGTTACTGTGCCAAACTGAAATTATTTATGTTACTAACCAACAAAGGACCAATTAAACAAAACAGGGAGAAGACACAGAACTACAACTTCAATTTCTTTACTTTTTTCTGTCAATCTGAAAGTCTATTTTATTAACCAAAAACATGCAGTTGACGACACACACACACATGAAAGCACACATACACGCCTCTTTAAAATGCAATTTATAATTTGCACAGTTTCTTTTATTTAATTCCAAAATTTGGCTTTCAATCAATCAATACCCTTTAGCTCCCCAAGGAGTATAGGACTTCAACAAACACGTGCGAAGTCCTCCTGTCACGTGCCATCCGCTCAAGTTCTTTCCATGTTTTCCTCATCATTTTCACCTATGTATCCAGCTCTCTTCTCCATGTGTTTTTTGGTCTACCTCTGCCTCTCTTTCTCTGTGGATTCCAGAACAAGGACTCCCTTGTAATGCTATCAACATGTTTCCTCAATGTGTGTCCTATCCATCGCCAGCGTCTTCTTCTCAACTCTTGTTCCACTGGCACTTGTCTGGTTCTTGTCATCAATTCCACATTTGTGACTTTGTCATACCATTTCAGTCCTTCTATTCTACGCAAGCACCCATCTATAAAAGTCTGTAGCTTTTTGGTTGTTGTTTTTGTTGTTCTCCGTGTCTCAGAACCATACAATAGGACTGACTTCACATTTGAGTTGAAGATTCTTATTTTCGCATTGGACTTGATTTCTCTTGATCTCCATATATTTCCCAATGCAACGAAAGCTCCTCATGCTTTTTGTATTCTTAATTTGATATCACTGTCTGTCCCTCCAACTTTGTCTATATTACTGCCAAGATATGTGTACGATTCTAACATCTTTTATTGGTGTTTCTCCAAGTTCAACCGTGTTATCATTTCTTGCATTTATTCTCATAATCTTTGTCTTTTCCCTGTGTATTTTCAGGCCCACTTGTTGTGACCTCTCATCGAGAATTTTCATTTTCTCTTGCATCTGATTATGGTTATGGGACAGAAGAGCCAAGTCATCTGCAAAATCCAGATCATCAAGCTGTTTAGTCAGATTGCATTGGATTCCATTTCTGTTGTGTGATGTCGATTTTATCATAACCCAATCTATTGCTTGTAAGAAAAGAAGTAGGAATATTTACTAGCAACATTTATTTTCAGCGGCTTAGGGAAAATGATTAAACAGCATAGGGAAAACAGTGAAGCAATTTGTAAAAAAAAAAATATATTAAAAAGTAAGAAAATACAAGGGGATTGACATAAGTCTTGGGCCTGACCATGAAGGACATGTCACAGAGAGCTGAAATTTTGTATAGTGTTTATTCCTTTTCAATATAGCCACCGTCTGAATTGACACACTTCTGCCATATCTGCTTGACCTTGAAAAGACCTTGGGAGTAGAACACCCTATTTTTTAAACTAGACCAGTCATCACATGCCAGTATAACCTCTTCATCGCTGTCAAAATGATTTCCTTTTAGCTGTTTTTTATGATTTGGGAATAGAAAAAAGTCTGATGGAGCCAAATCTGGAGAATATGGTAGGTGTGGAAGAATTTCAATATTCAAATCGTTGGCTGTTAGCTGCACAAGCCGTGCTTTGTGAGAGGGCGCGTTGTCTTGAAGCAAAGGAAGATTTTGAGTGCGCGTTATCCCTCGTTTCCTGGTCACAACCTTTCTTAGTTTGGTGATAAGATCTGCATAGTACTGTCCATTAACTGTGTTGCCAAGAGGCAGATAATCTTTCAAAAGGACACCTTTGCCGTCCCAAAAAACTGTCAGCATCACTTTTCCTGCAGATTTCTGCGCTCTCGGCTTGACAGGTGTTGAGGAGCCCGGGTTTTCCATTGCATGTTGGCAATTTTGGATTCGGGGTCATAATGGTCTACCCAAGTCTCATCTACTGTCACCATGGTCTGCAAAAAAATTTTTGACTGACACTTTTTGAGCAACTGTTGACAGCAATTTACCCTCGTTTGCTTCTCTTCACGTGTCAACAGTCGCGGAACCCAGCGTGCACACACTTTTCTCATGTTCAGTCTGTTGTGTAAAATTCTATAAACTGTTCTTTCATTTAGTTTTACTCTACTAGCTATTTCCACAATTGTCATTTTTCGATCCTGGTCAATGATTTTCTTCACTCTTGTTGCATTTTCATCGTTGCACTCTGAGGCTGGTCTACCAGATCTTGGCAGATCAGCAACATTTGAGCGGCCGCACTTAAACTGTTGACACCAGTTTTTTTACCGAAGTATATGAAGGACAAGAATCACGAAACACTGGTTCCATCTCCCTGTGTATTTCTGTAGGTGTTTTTCCCTGAAACATCAGAAATTTTATCACAGCTCTGGCCTCCTTCTTTTCCATTGTTTTGTCAAATCTTTGGAGCAGCAGATCCGGTCAATAGGGTACTTTGCGCCGTGCACCGTAGCGGGAAAACCCATTGAAGAAACAAACGCGTACTTCACACATTCATTGCAAATATGATGAACTTTAAATGTGCCAAGTTTCATCTTCCTCTTCTGATTCCTTCATGGTCAGGCCCAAGACTTATGTCAATCCCTTGTACTAAATAAAAATGCCTATTTTTATTGAAAATGCCAAAATCAAAACTGCTGTAAAATAACTGAAAAATCTCAAAAAATTCCCTAACATGCCAAAAAAGGCAAAATAATGCCTCAACAAAGGCTCTTAAATCAGCTTAGTTTTTCATGACACACATTTTTATTCAACTGAGCAACGTTTTGGTTAAGCCAAAAACAGGATGTTAAAAAAAAAAAAAAAATCATTAAAACCTTTGCCCTTGTGATCAGAATAAAACTATTGTTAACAGAATACCAGAACTACTTTTGCTGCGAATATGGAAGACAAAGACCTCCTTTGTAGCTTATGTCGTGATAAAGTGTTAACCAGGGGAAGACAAAGATCTCCTTTATAGCTTATTTAGTGATAAAGTGTTAACCAGGGATGTGAAATTGAAGTTTGTCGTTTATTTTATTTTATTTTTTTGCTGGAGTAGGGGAAAAAATGTCCCGACTTTTACGAGACTGAAGCCCAAGCAGATCTTTTTGTTAAACAACCAATCCAATTTACATTTAAAATATCGTTTTTTAAAATACTTTTTAAGTTTTTGGTTTGCATTATTGCATGAATGAATGAATAGTTAAAAAATATAATCTATGAAAGCCACGTACAGTTTTCATTTATTCACACATATACAATATATATATACATATAACTCCATATAATTGTATGCCACATGACTATTAAACAACAAAAACTGTAGTCGGGAGTCAGACGGACGTCTACATTTTTGACCTACTTCACAACCCGAGTGGTAACCGTAACTTACGGGGAATAATGGGTTTACATGACATGTAACTTCCCTTCCTAAAAAAAAAAAAAAAAATCTAGTGTCAAAACTGATTTAAAAAAAAAAAAAGACATTTAAAAACTAATAAAGCAAAACATATAGAATAATTGCAGCAAATGTCGGTTAAAAATATGAAAATTCGCTCAGCAGCGTCTGGCGTTTTCACTGTGTTAATGTATTGTTAATATCTTCTTCTTCTTCTTCCATCCTTAGCCATCAACCGGCAAAGCAGTATGTGGCCAGCACGCCCAGTGGCGTCTTAGGGCAACAACAAATTGATCAATCTATCGCTGTTTCCACCACGCCTAGTGGCGTCTTTGTGGAACAAAAACAGACCAAACAATCTATCATTGTTTCCGTAATCAGATTGGTTGGCAAGCAGGTGATCAGCCCACTGACTTTAATATCTCTTATAGCCTAATTAATACAATAAATGTAGCGTTCGCGCTTTTTTTAATTTATTTTTTGGTTCTGTTTATTGAATAATTTTTAAGACCCTTACAAGCTGTCATTGGGACAAAAAAAATTGTTTTTAAATACATCTATGCCATTGTATTCTGAGACTAGATGTCTCTTGATTCGTAAGTAACAATTCCCACTATGTACTTTAGTTGTTGTTGTTTTTTTTTTATATATTAACAATTTAGAAAAACTTAATCACAGCTGCCCCCATCTTTTTTAAACCCCCCCCCCCCCCCCCCAAACTTACGGTTATATTTCTGTTAGCTATAACAAAAGATAGACTCTGGTAGGAAAGATTGTTATTGTAACCAGTTGAAGAAACATATTTTTATCACCGCATGTTAGTTATACCATTCACCGTTTAAATAACACTTTTTAACAGTTCCCTTGTTCTGGAGCCTACAGGGAAAGAAAGGCAGAGGTAGACCCAAGAAACACATGGAGATGAGAAATTGAGACAGAAGTGAAAATGACGAGAAAGACAAGGACAGATCTTGAGGTGGCGGCACGTGACAGGAGGAGTCGGCACGTGTTTGTTGAAGGCCTATGCTCCTTGGGGAGCTAAAGGGTATTGATTGATTGACAAATCCGTATATTATTGTGTCTTCGATTCCACAGCGATCTCCTTAAATTTAATTCCATTTGCAAAATATGTTGTAAGTTGGGGATGGGAGAGTTAGAGCGAATTCTCAACCGATTAAAATTTGGATCACTACTCAAGGTTTGGAGATGGAGGATTTAGATATATCAGACCCCAAAACAAAACAAATAAAATGAGAACCTTTCATTGGATTGGGAAATGTATTGAAATAAAGTCCAATAAAACCATAACAATCTTCTTGCGCAGAATAGAAGAGTTCAAATGGAATTTAAAAAATTAGAGATGTGGAGATGGTCGTGTTTAAGTAGTGTCGGAGTCGCGGAGTCGGTCATCTTTAGTGGAGTCGGAATCGGTAAAAAATGCACAGACCCAGACTCTGAATTGTATGCCATATTACTAGTAAAAACTGTAGTCGGGAGTCGGACATCTAAAATGTCAGGAGTCGGAAAACTTGTTGGCCGACTCCACAACCCTGTTAAACAAAAACGTGGAACTGATGAAAACAGCCCGACAAAAACAAGTGAAACAAGAGGTGTGGAAAACGCGTTGGTCTTGACTAGAACATACACTGAGAAAAACCAGCTGATAGCATTACATGACAATCGTTTATCTGGAATCTCCAGAGAAAGAGAAAAATGAGTCCAAGCACTACGTGAAGTAGGGAAATGGAGGCAGACGTAACGTAAATGGGGCAAAATAGACATGGTAAGGCCTTGAATGGATTGGTACACGATAGGAAGGTTTGGTGTGAATTTGTTGAACGCCTATCTTCCACAGGATGCTGAAGAGCGATGAATGAATTATAAAAACAACAACTACAATAATACTCACACTAGTCAATATGTACACGAGCACTACAAATATTTCACACCAGACATAATTTACATAACCCCTTGGTCCTATTTATAGAACCATTTATGATTAATTTAACATCACCCCTTGAAACACGTCACGCGGAGTGTAATTTTCATTTCAAATACTTCTGCGGGATTTGTTTTTGAAGGATTCCTTCTTAGTATACTTTCAATGAATAAATTTCCCCTTTCCTATAATTACGTACTACCAGTCTTACTTTATGTTTTTTTTTAATGATCATATAGCTAGTTATCTTCTCACCCGTGTGTTACTAGGGCCCGAAAGGGGAGCAAAGAATAGTAACCCTGTTCCCTACCATGCATGTCGTAAAATGCCATTAAGGAGGGTTAGGCATAGGGTCGGTTACACACCAAAACAATGTAATCAACAAAAACTTCAACAACCAAATGGACATGTCAACTAAGAATAATAAAACTCAGCCATCAGAGACGGGAGAAGGTCCTTTGGCAGGGAAGTGCATGATGCACAACACATGTGAGAAGAAGACATGAGAAGACCTTAAGCTGATAGCACGGGACAGGAAGACGTGGCATACGTTTAATGAAGGCCTATGCTCCTAGTGGAGTTAAAAGAAGATGTTATCCTCCACCTCTTGTGTACATTTCTCCACTGACGAAGAAGACTGTGTCGCTACGTTCTGTTGTTTTATTACTGTCACGCCCACAAAATGACATATACAGTTTATATTTTAGTTTTTGGGACCGAAGATGCATCAAAAGTGAGGATTGCAGTAAGCGATACATAGCTTGACTGCTTGCGTCAGGGTCAGCGAACCAGAGCTGACCAAGACCCTACTCCACCTCCAAGTGGTGGTTCTGGAAACAGGCTGCATCACTGCAGTCTGGCTGAGAGAGTAGGGATCGAAGAGGGAAGGCTAACCCGGTCCCAAAAATGCCATGCCGAAAACGGTTGTGTCGGGCCGAAAGGCGCAGATATCGCAGCTTTGCTGTAAACGGCGACACAACGTAACCAACGTCCTTTTTAGGACGAACGCAGAAGAAGAAGAATATTTTAGTTTCGCATCAGCAATATGAAACAACTCTATAATGAGAAATACTTTCCATCAGCGAAAAATCACTATACGCAAGACTAGTTCCATTAGCAATACCAGTATATCGAACTAGATATTTACAGTGTCATTATCAAAATAAAAACCACAGGAAAGACATAATTTTTACTGTCAGGTCACGAACTTTCTGCTCGATTGTATTGTACTGAACAGCCTTAATTCTCTCAGAGCACAATTTTAAAATGAGGCCCCCGATATTATTTGAAAATTGAGTGCTACATCTGACGCTACCGTAAACAAAAACAAAAAACTTTTTTGTTACGTACGAGTTTAACATCTCTTTATCATTTCGTTATGGGCGTTCGATTGGTTAAGTAGTTAGAGAGCTTGCCATTTGCGGCAAAGTTACCGAGATCCGGGATCGAAACCTCATAACGTCACGCCCTAGTTTACCCAGCTGTAAATGGAGACTTGACTCTGCTATTGAGTAAGGGGAAGGCAGAGGCAGCGATGAAGGAAACGGGTCACCTCATTTCATAAAAAGCTAAACCTAGTATGGTGAAGTCTCTAACAATATAGTTCCCTACGGCATTATCATCTATGGGACCACCTTTACCTTTTATTATTTAGTTGTTGTCAAATATAACAGATATATCAAAAATATGTTTATAATATTGGCACTACTAAACTTATCATTTAAAAACACCACCCCTAGAAGCAAGAATTACAAATAACAATTCATTTCAGCCATAGTTATTTTTGTCTTACTGATTTAGTCCTTCTTCTACCCAGGGGAGTAGAGGTTTGCTAAACAGAGCGCCGTACTATCCTACCGGCTGTCTTCTTCCTGGCCTAGTTCCAAACTAGTTCTCGGTCTAATGTTGTCCTCCCAGCGAACTGTGGGTCGTCGTGGAGGTCTGGATCCCTGGCTCTTTGTTTCCCATATTTGTCGCGGTAGCCGATCTTCTCTCATTTTAAAAAAAATTATTATTAGAAACAATAACCTGTTTATTCGGCTAAAAAGTGCTTCGCTCAGTAACAAATGTATTTGTTTCTATAGTTCAGTTCGACAATATGTAACACCGCCTGATTCCAGCAAATATTAGAGCACTGGATGTATTTGGTTGACAACTTATGTCAGACGGGCCTACGTGCCCAATTCTTAACCCTTTGAAAATAAAGTTCGTTCGTTCCTCTTAGGCAAACAACCAGGTGTTCGAATCTTGTGTCAAGATAAATAATTTGCAGTTTGGTGGCTCTAGACCCCTGACACCCTGGGACGGCGCTGTTGGCTAATCTTGAAAAATGTGAGATTAGTACGCGTGGCATCAAAATAATCATAATATACTGAAGCACATTAAAAACGCACCACCTGTATAATCCAGGAACAGAGTGTGAAATGTAAATATAAGTGTTTACAAGTTTACATATTTGGAATCTTTATTCATTTTCCTATGAATCCATGCTGGTCATTAATTTGTACATTTGATTGTTATGAAATTAATTGCATTCTGTGCAGGCAAGGGAGAAACCCAAAAATACAAAAAAATGCACGTGCGTTATCCTGCTGGAGAAGCTGCAAGTCTGGATAAATTGTGAACGCAGGAGCAGCCAGAGCATCCAGAACCTCATCTCGATATGTCACAGCATTAACATTTCCACGGAAGACGTGAAGAGGCAAGCGATGGTGAAAACTGAATCATCCCCAAATGTGAATACTGCCACCTCTAAAATCGGTTGACACAGCAATCTGCAAAGCGCTCTCCACACCGTCGCCAAATCCGCATACGTCCATCAGCAAAGGATATGTTGAATCTGCTCTCGTCTGTGAATAGGGCAGCATTCCACTGCAGTCTAGTCCATCTGACATGTTGCTCTGCCCATTGCAGGCGCTGCTGACGATGTCTGTGAGTCAAGTTTGGCCCAACATAAGGTCGTCTTGCAGTAAGGCCTGTATCTCTGAGTCGTCGTATGACTGTCATTCAAGAGACTTGCCCATGTCTACACACTATTGCTCTTGCTGTTTGACTTGCCGGGAGAGTACGATTCCTTAGGTAACTCAGCACAATATGACGATCTTGCGCAGGGGTAGTAACTCGTGGTTGGCCTCTCCGAAGTCTATCCCGGGCACTGCCAGTGGTTCCGTAACGTTCATTGAGACGTACAATAGTGCTGTGGTGGCAATTCATCCTTCTGGCAATGGCCCGCGAGCTCATTCCGGTCTCCAACATACCAATGGCTCGTTGGCGGTCGTTTTCAGATAGTCGTGGCATTTCAAGCACATGTACTGGGTGTTTTGTCTCAACGGCCTTTTTATACCGAGTATACTGCCACAACGTGTACACATTTTCAGGGTCATAGCTGTTGGGAATCGTGTTGCACGTGTAACTTTCATCGTTTTCATGTAGTCTGTACACAAACCCGTGGGTTGAATCATGCACTTTCCATTCCAGCAGCCATTCGCTCTCTACCTCTTGGCAAACACGGGGAAAATCCATTCCCACACTTTTTATTTCTATCTTCTCGGCATCATTGTATATAATAGTGGTGCGTTTTTAATGTGCTTCAGTATATATATATTCTGATAGGAGCCGCGGTAGCATAGTGGTTAGTGCACTGGCTTCTTAGCGCAGTGGTCTATGGTTCGATCCCCAGATGAGGCGGAAAATTTTTTAGGCCACAAACGGCTCCTGGGTCGACCCAGCCCCAAATGGGTACCAGAGCTACTCTGGGAAGGTTAAGGCGGCCGGCGTGATGCCGACCACATCACCCCTCGTGTGCTGACGGTCAAGATAATATGGGCCTAACACCATATTCCCAATATGCCTAAATGGGCGTGTAACGGGTTCCTTTACCTTTACCTTTTTATATATTCTGATGATCAGATTGCCTCCTGTTGTATCGCTCTGTTTTAGAGTTTCCTATCACACATACATATATACATATATAATGATTAATTATTACGATTACCCGAGAGTGTAACTATTGAAACAATAATTTTTGATGATGCGTATGGAGAGAGCGGATATTTACATGGCTAGGCGGGGTTACGGAAGGTCCAGTGTTCAAATCCTGGGTAAAGCCACTCATGTCCTGTTCTGGTTATTTCCTGCGATACTTTGGTTTCATTTCCAGTTGGTCATTTGTGTTTACTGGTTCTAGTCTAATTTTTTACTGGACATTAAGCTTTTGATTTATGTACTGATTTCTTTTCCCTCAGTTTCCTTTTTTTGCCTTCTTATGTTTGCGTAGCTAGTGTGATTCGCCCCTTGCATGGCTAGGCGGGGGTTTTTTTTTCCTGGGGTAAATTGTTTTTTCTAGTTGATGTTTCTTTTGGTATATAATAACTTTATATTTGCATATTAATTTTACTGTTTACAGGCCTCCTCCCTATCGTTAAAAAATACCATACCCACAATATCCCATGTATTACAAATCATTTTGAAACTTAAGGTCCTAAGGGTCCTTTTTGGATTTCGGCCTATACTGCTTGATAACAATAGCCCCTGATCAGTCATTACTGACCATGGAGGAATGTGCGCCCCTTGAAACATCATTTTTTGATTGATGGCAGCCCTTGCGCTGCTTATTTTCCTGGTGTTCCTTTCGACGTTTTCTCCTCTCTTCTACTTGTTGTGTGAGCTTTTCGCCCAATCTGAGGTGACGCCGTAGATAGCATCGTCACTTGCTGCGATCGGCAGCTTCATTCTCCCAGGTTGCTGGGTTTATAAAACTATATTTTGAGCATAAATATGTATTCTTCGTTACTCGGCAGTAGGCCTAGACCTTTTTTAATTTTTTTTTACCTGATTATCGTTTGGTTTATTTATTTTTATAAACACAGTTTTTATTAATTAACATTCCCATTTATTACTATTTTATTGTTTGGTTAGTCGTGAGGGTCCCAGACTATCTCATAACCACTAGGCACAAGGTAAAGCCCTATCTGCAGTTTAGCATTTGGGACCACTCCTATTCCTCAGTAAGGGAGATCCGGTCAGGCAGACGACATTCTGAGGTTTAGCCACACCTTGTTTATGATGTATGATCGGGAGCCGCGCTGGTGTAATGGTTACAACACTGATCTGGCGAGCAGGTGTTCAAGGTTCAAGCCCGGGCGTCAGAATTTGAAGGCGTGTCATCGACCGGAATTTTGACTGAATAACCTGAACGGCTCCTGAGATAAACCCTCTATGGATGGGAAGCAGCGAAGCTCCTCACCGGGTTGGAAGGAAAGTCCACAGACTCCCCAGCCTCGCAATGTCATGTCATTGGGCCGAAGGGCTAAAAGCCTAAGTGCCGCTGGTTAAGAAAAAAAAATGATGAATGACCAGGACACAGATTATATAAATTCAATTCACGATGTTTTCTCACTGTTCTATCATTTACGACCTTTTTAAGGGATCTTGGACATCTTATCTTTTTCATTTTCATTAATAGGCTTTAGATCTACAGGGGTGGCCACATAGCGCGGCTTGCGCGAGCTCGTGGTGCGGTTCTCATTTAAAGGCATTCCCATCTCCCATACTGCCACAGGGGAGTGTAATGTTAGAGACTTCACTATACTAGGTCCAGAATCGAGAGGTGGAGTGAAGTGTTAGAGACTTCAGTATACTAGGTCCAGAATCGAGAGGTGGAGTGAAGTGTTAGAGACTTCACTATACTAGGTCCAGAATCGAGAGGTTCCCTTACTCGCTGCATTTTCCACTCAAGAGCAGAATCTAGTACCCATTTAATGTACAGCTGGGTAGACTGGAACGCGTTGATACATGAATCGAACTCAGCATCTTTGCCGCTAGAGACCAGCGCTCTAACCAATATGTTCTCATTACACAACCGAAATTATATAAAATTGCTGAATAACATGGAATAATGTTTAAACTAAATTATTGGGACCGAAGACACAGCAAACGAGATGAATGCAGTCAGCGACTCATAGCTTGACTGCTTGCGTCAGGGTCAGCGAACCAGAGCTGACCAAGACCCTACTCCACCTTCAAGTGGTGGTCCTGGAAACAGGCTGCATCACTGCAGTCTGGCTGAGAAAGTAGGGATCGAAGAGGGAAGGCAAACCCGGTCCCAAAAAAATGCTGTGCTGAAGTTGGATGTGTCTGCCGAAAGGCACAAATATCGCAGCTCCGCTGTAAACGGACACAATGCAACCAACGCCCTTTTCAGGACGAACGAGGAAGAAGAAACTAAATTATTTTACCATACAGATGTTACAACAACGCTAGGGCTATGCTCCGTAAGGACCGCAAAGCAAAATGATGTTATAGCACAGGTTGATGCAAAGATAGTTATGTACATCTGCAGATGTGCTGTCCCGAAATATCGGGATACACAAGAAGCGGTCGTAACTGACAGCATTAACACGTTTTACCTTATTCATGATTTCAATACCAAATGTAACATTCTTCAGTTTAAAAACTGGCCAGATACGCCCTTTCATTGATCTATTACCTACAGTATGCTATTATCAAAATTATACACATTTTACGTTGAACCAACTATCACTGTTTAAAAGTGACATCAACATTTCACAGCACAATCCAGCACTTGAAGACCAAAAAAACAATTGAAGAGCTAAAGTCAGATAAAAGATGTAAGAAAAGCGGGAAGAAGATAGCCAATGGGATGATTGCCTGAGAGACCTCGCTGGAACTTGTGCTGAAGAAGGGAGTAACAGGAGAAATAAAAATCGAAGTAATTAATAAAAAATGTGATACTTTTTTTTCTAGAATCAAAACTAACACCATCGCTTGAAGTTAATGAAAAATAAATTATATGAATCTAAATTTTTTTTAAATTATATGAATCTTTTTTTTTTTTTTTTTTTTCCTCCATTAACCAGCGGCACTTAGCTTTCAGCCCTTCGAATGACAAAAGGCTGGGGAACCTGAGGACTTTCCTTCCAACCCGGTCAGTAGCTTCGCTCCTTCCCATCCACAGAGGGTTTATCACAGGAGCCGTTCAGGCTGTTCAGTCAAATTTCCGGCCGTAAACATTTCTTCAAACGCCGACGCCCGGGTTTGAACCATGAACACCTGTGGTGCCGAAGCCATTCGGTAAGCTGCTATATTCGGTACTGCATATTATTCACGCATAAAAACATATATAATAATTAGATCATTGTAAGTCTACTGATTAATAATTTGCGAGTTTTGTGGTGAAACCGAATCCCCATTGGTGCATTTCTTTTTCTTTGGGGGTTGGGGTGCCTGGTTGGTCATATGTCGTAGCGCGTGTCACTTTCGCAGCGAAACGATGGTGTCGTTTGGAAGGACGTGGTTAGAATCTCCAAGATGTTACTTTTTTCACTGTTCTTTGTCTAGCAGCCTCTGTTCTGTATTCCTTTCTCCAGCCATTTAATCATCATTACCCGTCGGATCGCTAAGGATCCACACCCTTTAACAAAGTCACGCCAAGACTTCCTGTCCTGGGCCATGCGTTCAAGGTGTGTCCCATACCAACGTTATCCCTTTCATGCATGTCCTCAGTTTCCTTCTCCATGTATTTTTCAATCTCCAACCTCTCTTCCCCTGGGGTTTTCAGAACATGTGCTGCCTTGCAAAGCTATCTGCATATTTCCCTCAATATTTGTCTTATCTAACGCTAACGTCTTCTTCTTACCTCTTGTTCTACTGGCATTTATCTAGTTCTTGTCATCAGTTCTACATTAGCGATCTCGTCATCAGTTCTACATTAGCTATCTTGTCATCAGTTCTAAATTAGTGATCTCGTCATCAGTTCTACATTAGCGATATTGTCATCAGTTCTACATTAGCGATCTTGATCAGTTCTACATTAGCGATCTTGTCATCAGTTCTACATTAGCGATCTTGTCATCAGCTGTACATTAATGATCTTGTCTTCAGTTCTACATTAGCGATCTTGTCATCAGTTCTAAATTAGCGATCTCGTCATCAGTTCTAAATTAGCGATCTCGTCATCAGTTCTACATTAGCGATATTGTCATCAGTTCTACATTAGCTATCTTGTCATCAGCTGTACATTAATGATCTTGTCTTCAGTTCTACATTAGCGATCTTGTCATCAGTTCTAAATTAGCGATCTCGTCATCAGTTCTACATTAGCGATATTGTCATCAGTTCTACGTTAGCGATCTTGTCATCAGTTCTACGTTAGCGATCTTGTCATCAGTTCTACATTAGCGATCCTGTCATCAGTTCAAGCACCTGTTGATGAAAGTCTGTAACTTCTTGTTTGTCGTTTGTATTGTCCTCCATGTTTAAGAACAACACAATAATGCTGCCTTGACATCCGAGTTGAAGAATTCGGTTTCTTGCGATTGTCTACCATTCTATCATTTTCTTGGTCTATTTACGACTCACAACCCTCGGGATACTTTCTTTGTTGATTTCAACAGTATATTATTCACAAGAACGATATCGCCTGACACATTCAAATCCAATTTCCGAAGAGTACAACGACATTTACACGACGAGCTGCAATGACCACCGTATCAACTTTGCGTCACTGAATGCTAAACGATGTGATTACAGGCTAGCACTTTCGAGTACGTGTGACAAGAGACACTGTGTCTGGAAGGCACACAAATGACTATATCCTCCATTGTTAAAACACTGTCAGGATAAAAGATTCCTAGCTACAAACTAAGTTTGTTTAGCGCCATGTTAGGATATTTCTGCATTCAGTTCATGAATTTTAAGTATATTCAAAATATTTTGTTATTGAAAATTTTTTTTATCCAACTAGCATTTTCAGCAACCTCACCCTGCATTTATTTTAAAGTATCAAACAGTCTTTTCTTTGTTTAATGTCACAGTCTAAAGGCCCTTCTCAAAGTTTACCAAGAAGTTACTAGTGCTTCCTGATCCGTGTCCGCTTTCCACCAATCTACTTTACAGGCGTTATCTTGTTCATGTAGCCAGTGTTGGCCTTAGTAAACGCGGGGCTCGATTTGGACCATTGTAGAGGGACCACATAGACTTTAGATTATAGTTATGTTGCAACAATATAGCAAATAAATATAATAATAATAATAGCCCCTTCAGTCATAACTGACTATGGGAATGAGCCCCTGAGGTGACAGCCTTTAGTTGCTTTTTTCATGTGTTCCTTTCGACGTTTTCTCCTCTTTTCTGCTTGCCATGAGAGCATCTTTTCACCCAGTCTGATGGACCGCTGTAGAGAGCATCGCCACTCTGTGCGATCGGCAGCTTCATCCTCCCAGGTTGCTAGATTTATGTCCAGTGCCCTCATGTCTCTCTTGCACACATCTTTGAACCTCAGCTGCCTTCGCCCAACTGTTCTTTTGCCATCTGCCAGTTGTCCGCAGAAGATATCTTTCGGGATATCTTTTGGCGCCAATAAATATAGATATTGCATTATTTTTAATACAGTGTAACAGCTTATATTCCTGATATCTGATCTGAAGTTTTTTTCGTTCCTTTTATTCAGCACTGGTAGTGAGGCTACATCGGCCTTAGGCCGGCCATACATGTAGCCTACTCGTAGTTTATACAAGACTGACTTCCACTGATTTTCACATTAGCATGTAGGTCCTTCTTGTTCCAATTTTTACTTCACAACGAGCTTGCACCGTCCTATCAGTAACTGAAATCTCAATTTCTATACATCATTTCCTTCACCAAGAAAGGTTCATAAGCCACACACCATTTAAGTTTTAATTTCTTTACCATTATTTGTGTTATATTTTAAATTCATGCCGTTGCTCTATTTACAAATAAATATTGAGAAAAAAAATTAAGAGGAGTAAAATTATCTACAGCAAGCACAGATTTTGAGTTCTGTAATATTTATATACATATAAATATGTATCCCTATAGAATAGAGCTGGGATCTTTAACGATTAATTAATACATTAATCGGTTTAAATTGTGTATCAATTAATTGATAAAAACAAAATTTAATCGATTATTCCATGTTTAGCAATGTTTATATTTTTTTTGCTAAAATGCGATATCATCGGTTTGTGATATGAAATAAAGCAAGTTTGGTGAATAATAAATTGTTTGGTTGTAACGTTTCAGTATTTTCATTGTATTTTCCGGACGATGTTGCCTTAAAACAGGTAAAAATAAAATTAATCAAATTTTTTTAAAAAGACATTCGATTAGGACTAATCATTGAAAAATTGTGTTATCAATCCCTGCCCTAATATATATATATAGGCTACATACACACACAAAATGTTCAGTGTTATTGACATTCGGACATTCAAAGTAGGACTACCCTTTAAGCCGTGGAGAATAGCCTACTTATTCTCAGTTTATGTGTGTATGGACTGTCAGAACAGTTGCAAATCCAGCTCCATCAATTTATATACATCGTAAACCGTTTCACGGATTAGCAGAAGAAAGAAAAAGTAGAAAAAAAGCTCGGGCGTTTGCGTAGCTGGCGAGTCCTTTTTAGGGCTTTATGCTAGCAGATAGAAAATGTTAGTCCTTTTCAGGACTTAGTATCTATCAACGCTGATCGGGTTAGCAGTCAACAGAGTTGATTTTTTTTAATGGTAAATGCGCTCCGATATAACCAAATAGGTTGAAAGGCACGCGCCTCGCCAGAAGAAGGCAAAAACCGAACCAAACAAAAAAAATGCTGAAAAAAAAAAAAACACACACACACAGCCTTTCTGGGAAGAATGAAAATCTTGCACTAAATAAATTAGGCCTAAACAATTTTTTTAAAAAGGAGTTTTTGGTGAGGCGCGCTGGATTCAGCCTAGAGGCAAGGTCGTTGGTTATATTAGCGCGCATGTCCAAATATAAAAAAACCTTGTGGTTTGGTATAACGGTGAGTTTTTTTTTTTTTAAATAATAATTTATAATTAAGCAATGGAAAGAAAAAAATAATTAATACCAAGTGTGTCATTCTAATACTATCTAGGCTACATAGGTAGGCTATAGGCCTACTTTATTTTTTCAAACTTATTTTTCTTTTGCAATAGCCTAATGATTTTAAGGTTTAATTCTTAATTTTAACATTTAATTCTTAATTATAACGTTCACTGTTAGAGCAATCTACCGTGTGTAGGCCTACCTAAACATTTTATTAAACGTAGGCTCTTGTGTTTTGTTTTTATTAATTCACATAGTGGGTTGTTATTATTTTAAACGTGTCCTAATAGCTTAAATGTTTGCAATGATATTCAAAATCTATGTTAAAGAATATATTTGTGTGTGTCTGCGTGCATTGTTAATGGTAGGCTAGGTAATGATAGGCTATACAAACCGACGGGTGGAAAATTAATCATTTATGGCATGTTATGTATTATCATTAATTTTGATTACCAAAACAAAATTATAATCACACCAACAATTACGTTGATATGTTAATTCTCCCCCGCCCCCCACCATAAAGCAGGCCTATCCTCCGTGGAATAAATTTACTTTTGTATTTAATTCTATTTCTACTTGTATTTGCTGTTGAAAGCGGTTGTCGTTTTAATAACTTATAGTCCTACCAACTAATGACAAACATTCGAGAATTCTAACTTGTTAGGCTATATAAATGTTTGCAACTTCCTAATTTATTATTTGCTAATAATATTTGTGATACTACCAAATGATATTTATTATTATAATTTTATTTCAGAAATCTTATGAATAATAAACATAAATATTGCATTTATTACTACCACGCTTATAAAATTCATTTTCAATATGTCTCCAGCAAATGTGGTCGAAGAAACGCATATTAGAATTAAATTTCATAAATTATGATAGTTTCAGGCCTATCCGTATCACTTGTTTCAATTGACAGCATTCGATTAAAATCATTCTAGCCTCAATTCCACACAAAATATATAACTGAAACACCGTATTATTTAAATACCTTCCATTTGAGAAAAAAGCACTAAATTCCTAACAAATGTATCACAGTATATCCCTTGGAAGAATAACTACGTCATTTTATTTTCCTGTCGTCGAACTACGTTCTGCACTGAACTTCTCTGCGCTGACTAGCATAGCTCAAGGCTGTTCAACTCTACACATTTCTCACAAGTTCACCACACGAACACACCAGCACACACAGCTATCGAGGTTTATTGTCTGCCCATCTTGACAGGCAGTTCTAACGCGGGCAGCCATTGGCTGATACCGACATCCCCTACCCCACAGAACCATCACGCGTTTGCTTCCCTCTCCGCGGGAATGAACCCTCTCCTCACGTTTCCCCCGGTCCTTGTAACCATACGTCACTATTTTCCTTTTTATTCCGTGTTATATTGGAAACCACCACCCTTCCCCCCCCCTCCATTAAAAAAAAACCATTTGTGATTCCCTCCCTTATTCGCTTATTCAGCAGCCTGCCTTGCCGTTCTTTCGCAAGCCATGGAGCGGGTGAGGGGAAGGAAAATCCTTGATGAAATTCAGGCCTGGCGTCTTGCCTGACCGTGTAAACATCGACCGCATTCATTTATCACTGTGGTTGTAGCCTGACGGGTTTGTGCTATATGCGTACATGCGTGGCGTTACACGGCTATTTCCTTTTTTCTGATGGAGTCGTTTGCCTGACTAGTAAAGAGAAGCTTTTCAATGGTGTGCTGAAACGGATTTGTTATCTGCTGATTCTACGAGATGGTTAGTTTTTTTTTTGCAGCAAAAGGAAATTAGACGTTCGGCCAAATTCAAGAACGGGGTTTTCCAAGTGAAATTGGAGAAGGTGCCGTCATGGTGTGCATTGATTTTTTGTTTACTTTTTTTTTTTCCGTGTTGCCATGCAACAGCTTACTATTTTAGAGCAATGCAAAATCGTAGCAGGAAAAGACATGCCATTGAAGCTAACAAATTTTACATTCTAACGGTGTTGAATGTAAAAATGGGAAGTGAGGAGTTTAAGGCCTCAGAGTGTTCCAGGCCTCGACACATTTGTTCGCCGTGGCTGCATTAGTACAGTAAATACTTCGTTGATTAGCTCTCACGCGAAAATAAATACCTTATAGGTGGTTGAACATAACATATGCATGGTTACACTATAGGACCTACTTAACCGTAATATGTGCATGTTTTTATATTTAACTGTATTTCTTAAGTAAAGACGATAGAAAATTTTGAAGGCCATCTGTTTTGCATTTACCGTAGTTACAATCGATCAAGACAATTGTGATCAATCGATGTAATATGACAGGTTGGGATCTCACAATGTCCCTGTCGGGTTCACATTCCTTCTCAGAACTTTTTTTTTTTTTTAAATTAATGAAAAAAAAATTTTAAATATCCCGTTCAACCTCTGATGGGTTATAATTAGGATATATATTGTTTTCAATTCCAAATAATATGAACAACTGCCGACATGAGAAAGTGGCATCACATTTGTCAAATCAATGTAAATAGGGATAATCACAATTGTGCTTATACGTTAAATAAATAGAAAAGAAAAAAATCAAACAAACAAAATCAAGAAGAAACTACGAACAAGAATAATATTAAAGTGGAGGGGTGTAAAGGCCTAGTGGTTCTAGTTATATAACGGACTTTAACAGATATTTAATTGACTTTCATCTGTTTAAAGTCACATGCATTGTAAGAACAGCATCAGACCTTCACATTTCCAGCCACTGTATATTAACATGTGTTCGTGTTAAATATTCTCAGAACTAGCCCTTCGCATGGCTTCAGCATGCTAAGTGATAGGCGTTAGTTGTCTTCTTCGGGGCTTCAGGATGCTATCTGGTAGGCGTTGGTTGTCTTTTCCAGGGCTTCAACATACTAATTAGGAGGCGTTAGTTGCCCTTATCATGGCTTCAACGTGCTTCATGATACACATCAGCGTTGCCACTTTGAAAAAAAAAAAACCTAGCTATCGGCGATTTGGTGGCTATTTTGGGCGAAATCTAGGTTGCGTTCCTCAACTAACGAAGGAAAATGACACCAAGACGGGACCAAAACAACCTAGATCTAGGTGAATCCATCTAGGAGTGGCAACGCTGATACGCATTGTTAGTCCTTCTCAGGGTTTGGGGGTTTACCATCGCTGCAGTTGAGTTCTTGTGTTTTTGACTGGCAGTTATGCACGGGATTGTAGAACACAGCATTGGAACACAGAATATCATGACGTAAATTTGCATCATTCGTGACGTAATTTCTAAAATATTTTTCAAATTCACTGCACAGCGACTTTATAAACACCCTGTATATACATGCACACAGAGCCGGCCCTAGGGATTTTTCAGCATGGCGCGAGGCTTCGAGATGGCGCCTCAAACTGATGTCGTTCTGTATTGTACTCTTACGAGACTCAATTTTATGCTATTAAGTTGATCACACTGAGTGTGCGCAAGTCGTGTTCACTGAAGCTTTTTACAAAAATATAATACACTAATTTTTATTTTTTTTAAAGCTTCAAGGAAATTCATGTCGAATTATAGGTGGACGCTCAGCGAATTGGTTTTTTCTTTTAAGGGGAAAAAAACAATAAACACATTAGAAATTTGTTTAAAAAAAAAAAGGATATTTAAGAAATGAAATCAGTATGAACGTAAGAATAGATCATTATTTAAACTCAGAAACGATGTGGTTTTAATTACTCTTTTACTATTTAAAAAGTGTTATACATTTCTGCGCCCTTCCGAAGACAACTCCCGGCTGAGCTAGGCTCACGAAGACACGGAGAGGAGCAAAAATTTAAAAAAGTTTTGTTTTTTTAATTTAAATATTGAGAGAACAAACAAACTACATTGTTTCTGCGTTAAAAGTATGATCTATTGTTAAAACGATTTCATTTGTTAAATATAAGCTTTTGATTACCTACACGCTAATTTACAGAGAGGCGCAGTGGTTAGTGTACTGGCTTCTGAGTCCAGTGGTCCATGGTTCGAGGTGGGATTTTTTAGACCGCAAATGTCGACCCAGCCTCATGAATTGTGTACCAGAGCAACTCTGGGAAGGTTAAAGGCGGCCGTCGTGATGCTGACCATATCACCCCTTGTGTGCCGTATGGTATAGAAAATATGGGCCCAATGTTCCCATTATGCCTCAATAGATATGTAACGGGATCCTTTGGTTTTTAATTTACAAAGAACAAGTTAATTACTTACACGCTTTTTTTACAAAGGCCAACATATAATTTTAGAAAACAATTTTTTTTCCTCATAATTACTTTTCTTTGCGATATACCAATTTGTTTTTTTTTGGTCCGCACATTTTGCTGACTCCTAAATTTTGTCACCTTAGGCGATTGCCTAGTCCGCCTAATAATTGAACAGCCCTGATAATAATTACCAGTTATAACACTGTATTAACAGTCCGAGTGGTCCATTAATTTGAATTAACCTCGAAAACGGCGGTAAATTGTCGTCATTACTTTCAATACGGGCAGCATAGCAGTGGTTCTTAAACTGATGAGCGAAAAGCCATACGCACGGGGATTTCAAGGGTTCATGCGGATGCAACACACATTTTATTAATTTAACAAATTTATATTGACAAAAAATCTTACATCATAAATGCCGAATGGCAATGTTTATTCGCATTTGCTTTCAAAACTACAATTCTGTGTCTTAAAGGTAAAGCGATTACACAGTGATTTAGTAAGCACTGGTAGATACTTTTTTTAAACAGGAGTTTTGGCGAGGTGCGTTCTGTTCAACATAGACACACGGTCCATCGGTTATATAAGGGCGCATGTCCAAATATAAAAGACCTCTGGTGTATTAGACTTAACTGGAAGATACACTAAAAACCGTGTGAGCGAGAAATATGGTCTTCAAGGTTATTGACAATTAAAAATAAGTAAATAAACGTAGAAGCCGACTAGATGTATAAAATTATCTGCACTGTTCTTCCTTGTTTCACATTTAGGATTTCTCAGCTCATAGAGAAGCCGCTACCTCGTCTTTTACATTAACAAAGGATTCGATTTGCTTTGAAATTTATAGCAAGTTTTTTTGTGTTTTTATTTTATTTTGTCTTAGCTTACAGTTAAATGTATATTGATGTTGGTGTTTATATTTAACGTTTTTGGTCAATCTTAGGAAAACAAAACTTATGTTTAAATGTGTTTAATTTCGTGTTAATATTTTGAGATTCTGTTGGAGAGAGGGAAAGTCTTGACAGCTTTGCAAACAAACAACCCCCCCCCACACCCCCCCCCCCGAATTTTTTATACCGAAACTGTTTTAGACCAAAGTCGTCTTATATGGACATTTTTGACCTGCTGCATAATTATCAGGAGTTTCTTCTCTCCTAACATATTCAGTTTTCCATTCCTTAACTTACTTACTTAGTCGTTCCCCTTCTACCGTGAGGTGTAGAGGTTTGGAAGAGAGAGCGCCAGACTATCCTATCGACTGTCTTCCTCCTGGCCTGGTTCCATTCTAGTCCTCGGTCCTTCAAAGATTGTCTAATGTTGTCCTCCCAGCGGACTCTGGAAGTCTGGATCCCTGGCTCTTTGTTTCCCATGCTTGTCGTGGTAGCCGATCTTCTCCCATTCTGCAGACATGGCCAAACCATCTTAGTTGGGACTGTTCTACTTGGGTCTGCAGGGGGTGGGATTTTAGGCCTTGACGTATCGTCAGGTTGCGGACCAGGTTTCTTCTTGTTACTTCAACCACCTTCCTCAGATACCTCATTTCTGAGGTTTGGATCTGGCTTTTGTGGGTTGTAGTCATTGCCCATGACTCGCATCCATATGTCAAGACTGGGACATAGGTGGAGCGGTATACAGCCATCTTCGTTTTCTTACAAACCTCTCTCTTGCTGAGGAATCCTCAATTTATGGCCTGAAAAAGTCTCCCAGCCGCTGCTTTTCGAATGGCCAACTCTTCTTTGATGCCTCCCTGTCGGTCTATAATAGCTCCGAGATATTTAAAGTGGTCGACCTGCTCCAGGACCTGTTCTCCCAGCTTAATCTGATGTACTCTTTCTTCTCGTGATATCACCATGGATTTTGTTTTAGAGCTGCTTATGACCATCCCTCTCTTCTCCAGCTCTTCCTTCCAGACTTGCAGGTTGCATTGGAGATGTGCCTCTGATTTCCATTCTTTAAACTTTGTAAAATTAATCGAACAACAAGTGTTATATCTAAGCTCAATTTAGCAATTTGCGTCATTAAAATTGATTAAATAAATACTTTAACCATCTGTGGGGTTTCGACAGTTCAGACTGAAAATCACTTTGGAAAATGACACGTCACTACAGAGTCCATCAGAAATTCATTAACCTGATTAGAAAAAAAGATATGAAGACGTGGAGTGCAGAATTCTTCATGAAGCTTAACTTACAGACCCATTCACGATATGAAATGGGGTGCGACAGGGATGCCTCTTGGTGCTATTGCTCTTCCTATTGTCGCTAGATTGGATTATGAAAACAACATTAACCATAATCATTTTTTCATTTCTGTCTCCAGTTCTCTTCTCCAGTGGCGTCACTAGGGTTGGTGTCACCCAGTGCAGTAACTCATGGACCTCCTCCCGTACCAGACCATACAGAATCCTTAGTAATGTTTTTTGTACTAATGTTACTCGTAAATCACAATTCCCGTATATCACCGAGTGTAATGGCAATATTAGTGACATAAACAACTAGCAAAATTAAAATTACACCTTTAAATTACAATATCATACGCACAGCCTAAATGTATTTACATTTACATAGTTTCATGTGGTTAAAGTGAAAATTCGGTAAGAAAACAATAGAATTCGAAGTAAAAACGTAGGTATATTGATACAGTACATGTAAGCTGGGCTTACGAAAAATGTTTTTGTGGTTATAACTAACTACAGGGATATTTTTATTTAAAAATAATAAATTTCCGCTGAAACACTGCACAAACATTTTATAGACAGTCATTTTGGTGTCACCCCCTCTGATGGTGTCACCCGGTGCGGTCCGCACTACCCTAGTGACGCCACTGCTCTTCTCCATATTTTTTTTTTTTTTGGTCTATCTCTGCCTCTCTTACCCTGGGTATGCTAGAACAATGACTTCCTTTCAATGCCGTCAACAGGTTTCCTCAATATATGTACAATCAATCACCATCATCTTCTTCTCATCTCCTGTTCCACTGGCACGTCTGGTTCTTGTCATCAGGGGGGGGGTTCCACATTGGAGACCTGTCTCCCTCCAATTGTGGGGGGGGGGGGGGGGGGTGGGGGGGGGGGGGGTTGGTTTATTACAACTCTGACAAAACATTTGGGGGGGATTTTGTTTCCCCCCCCCTCTGATGTGTCACCCGTGCGTAATTATCACTACACGTGGACGCCTACCTGGTTATTGGGTGGGGGGGGGGGGGGGGGGGAGGTGTGGGGGGGGGTTGTTGCAGAACAGGGGGGGGGGGGGTGGGGTGTGGGGGGTGGGGGGGTGGGGGGGGGGGGGGGGGGGGGGGGGGGCGGGGGGGGGGGGGGGGGGGGGGGGGGGGGGGGGCGGAGCTTGGCGTGGGGGGGGCGGGGGGGGGGCGGGGGGAGAGGGGGGGGATGGTGGGGTGGGGGGGGGGGGGTGTGGGGGGGGGGGGAGGGGGGGGGGGGGGGGGGGGGGGGGGGGGGGGTGCGGGGGGGGGGGGGGGGGGGGGGGGGGAGGGCGGGGGGGGGGGGGGGGGGGGAAGAACCCAAACAAACACCAGGGGATCAATTGGTGAATAAAAGACGTTAGCGTTGGGTAGGTCACAATGGGCTATCACGTGTTTGTGAAACATTTTGATTAAATGTTTTGCCCAGGAGCTCTGTGCTCTTTGGGTCACCTCTACACCCTGTTTACGGGGTAGACAAGGTTCCGATTATGAGATGAGATGAGCGTTGGGTAGGACAGACATGGCAGAAACCAGGTCATAACAAAGCTAACAGTTCTTATTATGGAATATCAAAGCTAACAGGAATAGAGTGAAACGCAAAAACACACGGAAAAGAAAATGTTGACAGAATACTACCAGGACACACTCTAGGGTGTCAGCTATGTACCTACCACCATTAAACTGTTGACCACCAATTCTCTGAGTTCCCAGCATTCGATGATGTTAAGAAGATGCTCCTTCCTCCGAGGCCAGATAAGTGGACCACCTTATATGGAACAAAAGAAGAACTTGCGAGCACATGCATATACCACTACATGGCGAGAGCACAAACTCTGCTGGATCAAAAACAACATAAAAAAGAAAGATAGATAAAACACGGAAAGAACTTGAACGAATGGCACATACCATGATAACTTGGCGTGAATTTGTTTAAAGCCTAATCACACAGGGAGCTAAATATTAAGGATGAGTCTTCTTTTTCGTACACTCCCACACGTCACCTTGAATATTTCCAATAAAGCAGTAGTCAGCTGATGCCTATTTGCATCTCTGTAGAGTTTTTCCGAAAATGGTACTAGTGACGGCCAGGTGTGTTTTCTATGCTGCTCACATGTAGGGCATCTTTGAAGCAGACGTTCATCACCTCTAGCTATTTGCCACTGTGCCTTCGCTCCATAGTTCAAGGGAAGGTGACCACCATTAGCATAGGGTGGACCGCTATGAGGCGGGTTCAGCACTCACCCAGCCTGGCGGGCGGGACTCTACAGAGTTAGCGACTGTTTGCTTACTTTTTGTGACGTCATCATCAAGTGAAGTACGTTACACAGCTTCCTTAGCCCCGCTACCCAGTGCATCCGATTTCAACATGCATTTATTTCGGGTTGCGTTCTTTAGTCTTTGACTGTCCCCGGCCTACCAGCTAGGCAGCAGTTTAGTGTCTCCATTTGACTGTTATCGACAAAAGAAACAGAAATTTGTTAACGTCAATATTTATGTCGCCATCTTAGCAAGGAGAGATCATTCCAATCTCACAGCTAAGAGGAACAGAGTGGGACGCAGAAACACACGGAAAAGAAAACTGGTGTTAGATCTTTAAAAAAAAAAGGTAAATAAGATACAGAAAGAAATGGAACGAATGGCACATGACATGATAACTTAGCGCGAATTTAATAAAAGCACTACAGGGAGCTGGATATTAATGATGAATTTTAAAAAAAGCCTGTTTTATCATCACCATCTTGCCAATTAATGCTATACTTGCTGAGCATCTCTGTCAATACTATTCTTTATTTTATTGTTTTTGTTTTCGGCTGTTCATACTGTATTTTGAAGCCTAGCATATAGGACTCCAGCCCCAAATGGGTACCAGAGCAACTCTGGGAAGGTTAAGGCGGCCGGCGTGATGCCGACCACATCACCCCTCGTGTGCCGACGGTCAAGATAATATGGGCCTAACACCATATTCCTAATATGCCTCAATGGGCGTGTAACGGGTTCCTTTACCTTTTATATAGGACTCATTAACTATCACCGTTGTTATGCGCGCAGTACGATCAGAAGTTCTGTTACGTTGTGAACTTTCAGATATCGTTTACTTGCGGGGCCCTCACCCCCCCCCCCGCCCCCCCCCCCCCCCCCCCCCCCCCCCCCCCCCGATCCATTTTTTTCGGTCGTCTTGCATATCTTGTCGCTTCAATTTTGAGGTTATATGCCTGCACTGTTGGTTGATAGAGATTCATCCTCACAGATTGGTCACATATATTTATTCTTTCTTTGTCAGTATTTATCCACTCACACTTTTCCAGCAACGTCTGTGATCGTTTGTTTTCTCACCAGATCTTCTCATGTCTTATTAATCGATTTCCTCAGACATCGTATGTCACAATGAGCGAATTTTATCTTCTGTGGTTCAATGTACAGGCCTGGTATTAATAGCTAAATGCTGGTATAAATATTGTATTTGTCAGTTGTTTTTCTATTGTCATTTAGGTCTTTGGATGCTCAAAATTTAAGTGTGGTAGTTGGTCACATTATAGGTTTGTTGAATTCTAATCCCTCTGGCCACTTAATCGATTTGTTGAATTCTAATCTCTCTGACCACATTATAGGTTTGTTGAATTCTGAGCTCTCTGGCCACATTATCAGTTTGTTGAATTCTAATCTCTCTGGCCACATTATCGGTTTGTTGAATTCTAATCTCTCTGACCACATTATAGGTTTGTTGAATTCTAAGCTCTCTGACCACATTATAGGTTTGTTGAATTCTAAGCTCTCTGGCCACATTATCAGTTTCTTCTTCTTCTTCCATCCTTAGCCACCAACCGGCAAAGCAGTATGTGGCCAGTACGCCTAGTGGCGTCTTAGGGCAACAACAAATTGATCAATCTATCGCTGTTTCCACCACGCCTAGTGGCGTCTTTGTGGAACAAAAACAGACCAAACAATCTATCATTGTTTCCGTAATCAGATTGGTTGGCAAGCAGGTGATCAGCCCACTGTGCGAAGTTTTTACGGGATGGGGTAAACAGCCCCATGCCCATACCCTCCTTAGTCGCCTTTTACGACATGCGTGGTAGGGTGCAGTGTTACTATTCTTTGCTCCCCTTTCAGGCCCCGGTAACACACGGGTGTACATTATCAGTTTGTTGAATTCTAATCTCTCTGGCCACATTATCGGTTTGTTGAATTTTAATCTCTCTGGCCACATTATCGGTTTGTTGAATTCTAATCTCTCTGACCACATTATAGGTTTGTTGAATTCTAAGCTCTCTGACCACATTATAGGTTTGTTGAATTCTAAGCTCTCTGGCCAAATTATCAGTTTGTTGAATTCTAATCTCTCTGGCCACATTATCGGTTTGTTGAATTCTAATCTCTCTGGCCACATTATCGGTTTGTTGAATTCTAATCTCTCTGGCCACATTATCGGTTTGTTGAATTCTGATATCTCCGGTCACATTATTGGTTACTTCTTCTTTCACCTTTCAACTCCCAAAAGAGCATACGCCTTCAACAAACTTATGCCAAGCCTTCCTGTGCCGTGCCATTAGCTCAAGGTCTTTCAGTGTCTTTTCCATCCCCTATATGTCTGCAGTTCTCTTTTCTATGTGTTCTTTGGTCTTCATCTACCTTTCTTACCCTGGGGATTCCAAACCAGGGATTGTCTGGTAATGCTATCAACAGGTTTTCTTAAAGTGTGTCCCATCCATCTCCAACGTCTTCTTCTCCACTGGGGATTGTCTAGTTCTTGCCATTAGTTCCACTGGGGATTGTCTAGTTCTTGTCATTAGTTCCACTGGGGATTGTCTAGTTCTTGTCATTAGTTCCACTGAGGATTGTCTAGTTCTTGTCATTAGTTCCACTGGGGATTGTCTAGTTCTTGTCATTAGTTCCACATTAGTGACCTCGACATACCACTTCAATCCTTCTACTCTATGTGTTACAAATGCCTGTTGTAGGGGGTACTGCTGACAAGGGTGATGTCAGAAAAGGTCGGGCTTACTGTTAGTGGCCGACAGTTTTTTATAATAAAGCGAATGTCTAGGGTCCATAAAATTTGTTGAACATGACGGTACCAGCACAACAGTAATGTCAGGGTCATAAGATAGACCAACTGGGAAATCAAGCAGGCTGGACTCACTGTCGAAAATATATCATTGACGAGGAACTTTATTGTACGAAGACGACAGTAACATCACGGGTAGATACATGCAGCAATAAATACGAAGTTAAGATATGGCATCAGTCTCGAACTTGACCGGACTCACTAACCGCCGACATCTCAAGGACGGCGGACGCTCTACGGTGCCGAGTTCTTATATTCTTAGTTTTCATTACGAAGATTTGAATAATACGAAGGGTGTCTTCCATGAAGATACAATGCGTTACGATCCATACAATGCTCAGCAAGAATCTGGACGCACTAGCGACACGCCATAACAAGACGTGCCGAAGCCCTGCCAAATCTTGTCAAGGATAAATAGAGTATCAATCAAGATACATGAATGAGCCAGGTTTGGCTAATGCATATGCTCCACACAGGGAGATACTATAACATATATTTCATTGAGTCTTCCCACGACTTAGGGGCTAAAACATATATCAATATTCGTCGAAGACGTCTGCCCTTAACGAAGGACTCTATGGATCTGCTCAAACATCATTGCTGTTTGGCAACAAATCGATCGCACCAAGTTGCGCTATTTTGTTCAAATATAGTGCACGAAGGCACGCAAATAATTAAACATATTATTACTTTAGATGCGCTTACATGTGTGTCTACAAAAGACTAGACCCGCATGTGAGGATCTCAAACACTTAACTCCCACGCGAAAAAGGACTTAACACTATGCAAGCATTCATTTATGAAAGTCTTGTCGCTTTTTGGACAACATCGGATTGTTGAATTCTAATCTCTCTGGTCACATTATCGGTTTGTTGAATTCTAATCTCTCTGTCCAATGTTATTTTTGTGCATCAATGGCACTTATGAATATGTATTCCTATCTTAAATTTAAACATAAGAATGCAGAATGAATAGAATTCATGAAAATGTCATCATATAAGCGTATACCTACCAGAACCAGTTTTTGCTCATGGTCGACTATATGTAGCTCTCACGCGAGTAAGGAACCCCAACAATCTTAAAAGTGTATATTCAGGACAGTTTTAAAAAATTTGCGAACATTCTTCCCCCCCCCCCCCAATTTTTTTCTTCTTGTTCTTATACAAAGCTGTTAATTAATTAGTCAAATTTCATTACGACCCATGGTTCGATCCCCAGTTGAGGTAAGATTTTTTTAGACCGCTAACGGCTCGGTGTTGACTCAGCCTCATGAATTGGGTACCAGAGCAACTCTGGGAAGGTTAAGGCGGCCGGCGTGATGCTGACCACATCAGCCCTAGTGTGCCGATGATCAAAAAAATATGAGCCTAACACCATATTCCCAATATGCCTCAATGGGCGTGTAACGGCAACTGTTATCTTTCTTTTACCAAATTTCATTTAATTGCTTTAAACAAAATACTACTTGCCATATCATGTTTGATGGGTTGCTCTGTGGCTTCATAGCCAATGCATCCAGATATTTTCTACAAGGATCGAATGAAGGAGTAGAAAGTAATGAAGTGACGTCACCAGGACATGCATCAGAAATAACACACACATATATTTTATATTTGGACATGCGCCCTAATATAACCGACTAGGTTGAACGGGACGCGCCTCGCCAAAACGAGGCAAAATTTTATTATTTATAAAAAAATATGTGATATTTTTTTTGTGTGTGCTCCTTTTTGTGTATGTGTCTTTTTCGTGACTACACGAGTTTCAGAGTTTCTGTTTAAGGCTAACTTTATTATTATTATTATTTGGTCTGCGTACATGGATGATGGCATTTTCAACTTTCAAGGGACTAACTAGTTTCTTTTTGTGTGTGTGTGTGTGTGTGTGTTTTTTTTTTCTGATTTAATTGTAGCTCGGTCATTAACATGTCACGATCTGAGCACTATACGTAATGCTGAGCTTCTTGAAGAAGGTATAGAAATATTTATAAAAGGTTAAAGGTAATCACACAGTAGACACTGCGATAAGGGGAGTAAAGTCTTAGAGACTTCACTATGCAAGGTTCAGCTTTAAGAGGTGTTACTCATGGATTCATATTATTCTGGTATAGCTCTGTTTAGTGTGTGTGTAGTAAATTGACTGAGACAAACATGCAGTACATTTAACATGATTAAATCGAAGTTAAATTTGTAAAATTACAAATAAAATTTAATAATCACTTAAGTTTTAACAGTTTGAAAATAATCGAATAGTTTAAAAGCAAAGGTTCGTCATTGATGGATAGTACTTTTGTGACGGTATTGCCTCCCCTGCTTTGCAGTAGTGGTCCAACAGTGGCCAAAACTCAAAGAGTACCTAATATGGGCTTCAAAGGTGTTTACCTTCGCACAAGATTACTCTGGGCAGATTTATAAATAGAAGGGTAATGACGCTTCTATCTCAATGGTATTTTCACCAGAAATTAAGATAAGCGAAAACAATGCTGCGTTGGCTGAGCACGTTAATTCTAGAATCTGCCGATAACTTTTTGAAGAATTAAGCAATGATTAATCATAGCTCGTTCAAGCCCCCACGTCTGATTTACTCAGTGGAATTCTTATTATTATGGTGTAGCACTGTTTAGAGTGTGTATAGTAAATTGACTGAGACAAACATGCAGTACATTTAAAATGATTAAATCGAAGTTAAATTTGTCACAGAACGGATTGGGGCGACCCCGTCTTCTCGATCTCTCTTTCACTACTGCAGTACTCAGTTCATTTGTTGTACTGATTTAATTGAGTGCTTTTCAATAGTAGCACAATTTCTTTCTGCTGTGTAGCAGATATTTTCTCATTTTTAAATATTCTTACACTCCTCTCGGCGATAGTCGTCATGTATGCGTGTTTATCTGTCTATCCCTGCGGATAGAGTAGACGGTGATGCAGGGTTGACCGACAGAAATCCTATTGTACCACAAGTGTGCGACTGCTTTCGCACGTAAATGGCCAAGCGAGTTTACTTAGCTCTGATATGGCTCGTGTGACCGACTAATTATTGTCGTGATAAGACACAGCACAGATGGTCAAACGGGAGTTTGTGTTTGCACAAGGAGCGCCGGTCAATTATCGACCTGGTGGGATGACAGACACACCTGAGCGGACATGTTGTAATATTTCCGAGGAGATGTAAGAAGTTATATGTAATCATTGATGAGAATATTTGAATGTCACGATTACTATATATGAAAAACATGACCTTTACATCACGCGCAAAATTTTTCCATGTAAGGAATATTTTAAAATCGCCCCCACCGCACATTTTGTTTGAAACGATTGGAGTTTTCTTTGTTTCGTTACAGACAGATGCGAGGGTGTAGTGGGTTTGATGGTATTGTATGATGGTGATATTACTAAATGTAATGTATGAGGCCAGCTGTGAAGGCTCCTGAGATAAAATGTAGTTGTGAATTGTCAGAAGGCCTTTCTTGCTACCACTACGACCTCACACTCAATTTTTTTTTCTTAATGAATGTAGCTATGTAAAATGTCTAGGGTAATGATGTGTAATGTGGTGTGATAGTTATAGATACACCCACAGATATTTAAGCAGACTAATAATATTTAACAAATATTATAATACACTGAACTAACTCAAGAGTGTAAAATTTTTGATAGAATTATATTACATTTATTTGTTCTGGATCAAGTTTTATGTTGACCAGAACTTTTTTTAAAAAAAAAAAAGGATTTAAAATTTATGAAAGAAATGCATGGAATGTTACATAATAAATGCAAGAGTGTACATATATAAGTACTAGACTAGTTAGTTTTATTAAAATGTTCTAGTAGTCATCTACTTGGGAGGATAGTTAATGCTTGTGCTGTTGGGGTGGCCTCATCACACCTGTCTATATTGACTACACAGTGTCCAGTAAATTACAGGAATTTTATGGGGTATTAGTAACTAAAAGGCGTTGGTGAACTTCCAGCAGACCAGAGGCTCACTCAACTGGCATATGTAGCTCTGGTGCTGAAATCTGGTGGTCCCACCTCTCCGTGCTGGCGGGCAATAATAGTGGTCTCTGTCACAACGTACTGCACAGATACACTCGAGTAAAATCACCAACTGAATGGACACCGCCTTGTTGACAACTGAAACTCACAGCTCTGCAATCAAAGTATTGGCTATGTGTCAAAATTCTATTCTCTACCCACGTCTGGACACAACACGGACACAACAACCACATCATACAGACAGGTCAGATCTCTCTGACCAAACAGCACATTTACCATGGTGGTTTACATCAGATAGGTCCTCCCAGACTATAGATTCTGAAAAATATTTATTAGTTTCCTTCCCTAAAAGTGGATAGGTAATATGTTTCATTATTCTCAACACTTGATCTGTCTTTCCTAACCCTTGCTGGAGTTTATGTATATTGTTGGTCCCTAGACCCTGACTTGGGCGGGGGGTCTAGAGCAAATCCCTACTTGTTTGTAAGGCTAGATTATGATATGGCAGTATCAAATCACTCGAACATTAAACAATATTCAAAATATACAAAGAAATAATTTCAATCTTACCAGATTATGAATAAAGAACACAGAAATGCTAGCAAAACTCAGCTGAGCTGCTGGCTATAGTATGGCGTCCCTGAACTTATTTCACTTTCTTTCATTTGGAAATCACCACACTTTAAAATACTGTGTCTATCATCGAACAACTATTGAGGAATGGCCCCACTTGCGCGTCTGAGCGCCGATAAAATGATTGTCTGTGGCCAATCACAGCCTAGGTTTATTTCAAATTCAAATTTCCTACCCTAAAGTCATTTCAGTCATGCTTCAGTCAAGTATGGATGTTTATCTGTTAGTCTGTCCGTCTCTACTTGTTTTTTTCAAAACGTACTTGATTTTTGAACCAACCTTTCTCTCCCCTTCAAAATTTTGTCGTTAAAAGTTATATTTAGACACAGCTCCCACCAATGTCCCTTCGCTTCCCTACTAAGTTGATTTGAACACCTGCGTCTCAAGGTCGTGTTTTTTTGTGCAAATAGCGACACTTTTTATTCCATACAGTCTGTCGCTGATGTGAACAACACTGTCTTTTGTCATTATCTTCAATATTATCTATCCGTCTGTAAAATTAAGAACATATTAGTTCACTGCTCAGAATGGGCCATCCGGCCAGCTAATTTTTATATTCCTAACATTAATATTACGAAAAAGTTACTTTTTAATTTTTGTAATATTCCAAACATCTGCGTTCTGCCGCTGAATTCAAATCAAAGGCTTGGTATCGCAAAAGCGACCAATAAATGACTGTGGCGTAACATATCCAAGGTCCCTTCTGTCGAGTTCCTTACTTTATGTCAACTTGGGAAACGTGACTTTTCTCCGTTTCCCCCCCAATTGCGTCTCCTTAGCCTTTCTAGTCTCACGCAATCTTTCCAGTCATATTTTTTCCTTTTTATCCGCCGTTCCCCTCCTGTCTAGCAAGTCAATTTTTATGGAGGGTGATGACCCGCGGTCTGGGCGATCATGTACTATCAGCAGCCTACGCATTATGTTTTTATCCTTACATGTTATCTTTGGAGGTATTTTACCGTTGTATCTCTGTCAATTTCACTACAGAGGGCAGGACAGTGAATATAACCTGACGCTTCAGTCAGTCAAATTTACTGTGAAGATAGCTTGCCAAGACACCAGACTTGCCAGAAGTTAGAATTCAGAATTCCATTTTATCCGACCTGACACCTTTTATCGGAGAATCTTGACGGACTTACAAAAATAGCCCAGGAAATCCCTATCATTTTAATAAGGAAAGCCGCTGTCTGAGAATACTGAAGGAAACACACGAAGTCAGAGAGGGAATTAAAGTTAAAATTAACGACGCCAAGTACACGTGAAATAAGGCATTTGCCAGTGCCTTTCATTCCTCTGAGCAAAAAAGTCTGTGAGCCAGGATTGGCGTAAGTTGTGATTTTACATTCTATGTTTCATTACTAACATGCAAACTAACATATATATATATGTATGTATATATATATATGTATGTATGTATGTATGTATGTATATATATATATATATATATATATATATATATATATATATATATATATATATATATATATACGAAGTGTGTTCAAATGAAACCCGTCCCAGTGGCTTTATAACAAATATATGTAAGGTACATCAGCAGGAGTAGTAGAATTAAATACAGCAATTGTTATGAAGCAAGTAGTCACTGGGGTTCTTTAGAAATAGTCACCATTGGCATTCAGACACGCATCCCACTGCTTGGGTAGACGGCGGATGCCGTCCGAGAAAAATGACTTTGGTTGCTTATTGAACCATTTGGTCACCGAGGCCCTGACGTCTGCATCGGAGTCGAATCGTTGTCCCTTTAGAGATTTTTTTTAAGGGTCCGAACAAATGAAAGTCACATGGTGACAGATCGGGGCTGTAGGCTGGGTGTGGCAGAACTTCCCACCTTTTCCTTGCTAACGCTTCCTGCACAATGTTCGCAACATGTGGACGAGCATTGTCGTGCAACAGAATCATACCACGCGAAAGCATGCCGGGTCGTTTATTCTTGATGGCTGTATGCAGGTTGTCTAGTGTGTCTTTGTAGCGGATGGCATTGATGTTCACGCCAGGCTCTTTAAAGTCTACCAGTAGAAGCCCTTCATGGTCAAAAAATGCGGTCAGCATAACCTTAACGGCGGAAATCTGTGACTTGAATTTTTGGGGTTTTGGTGATCCGGAATGTTTCCATTGGATGCTCGCTGATTTGCTGCACGGCTCAAAGTGGTGGCACCACGACTCATCGCCTGCCACTATGCGCAATAGAAATGCATCACCCTCCTCTTCGTAACGCAGCAGGTGGTTCAAACTCCACCCCATGCGTTCTTTATTATGGTGATCGGTCAGCATCCGTGGGACCCATTGTGAACACACCTTTCGATACTTCAGTTTCTTCCTAACCACCATTTGAACTGTCCCAAGAGACGCAGCGAATTCCTCTGCTAGCGAACGTAAGCTCCGACGACGGTCCACCTATATTGCTGCATCAATGGCTTCTTCTGTCGCAGCAATATGCACTTGACCTGGCCGCGGAAGATCTTTCGTTAACTGACGTCCTTCTCGAAACATTCGTGCCCAGTATTTCACTGTAGTCTTAGACACACTTTTGTCACCATACACTGATTTCATTCGGCGATGAATGTCGACTGATCGACATCCTTCGGCTGTTAGGAACTGAATCACCGCTCGCTGATCGACCTTGGACGGATTCCTTATCACACCGGCCATTATTTTAACGGTCTGCAGCACAACCAATGAATACTAGAAGAATGAACACTTACACACTTGTACAATCGTATGTGTTTATTACGTCAGATGTGACGTCATCATGCTCCTCCTACGAATGTCCACTTGGCGCAGCACGGTCGGGTTTCATTTGAACACGCCTCGTATATATATATATATATATATATATATATATATATATATATATATATATATATATATATATATATATATATATATATATATATATATATAAAGGTAAGGAACCCGTTACACGCCCATTGAGGCATATTGGGAATATGGTGTTAGGCCCATATTATCTTGACCGTCGGCACACGAGGGGTGATGTGGTCGGCATCACGCCGGCCGCCTTAACCTTCCCAGAGTAGCTCTGGTACCCATTTGGGGGCTGGGTCGACCCAGGAGCCGTTTGTGGCCTAAAAATTTTCCGCCTCATCTGGGGATCGAACCATAGACCACTGCGCTAGGAAGCCAGTGCACTAACCACTATGCTACCGCGGCTCCATTATATATATATATATATATATATATATATATATATATATATATATATATATATATATATATATATATATATATATATATATATATATACACACACACACACACATACAGTCATGCGCCGCATAACGTCCGTTCGGACAACGTCCTACCGCATATGCGTCCATGGTCCCATAAGGTTATTATAGAGTTCAGAAGTTCAGAAAACCCGATCGGAGAACAGGACGATGCGGACGTAGCGAAAGCAACAGCTTCCCGCACGCAACACGTGTATCTCATGTTTCTTGTATACAGTACAAAGCGATTGCGATGCCAGGCGTATAATGTACAGTACATATAGTAAAACCTATAATACAGTACGTATGTCTTGATAGTCATAATAAACTCCTATGTATGTACTGTACTGTACTTACTATCGTTATTCTAATGTGAACTTTCGAAAATACATTACCGCGAAGTGCATCATGGCTCCCAAACGCAGCAAAACCAGTTCTAGTGATAACAGCAGCAAGAGACAAAGGAAAAGTATCGATTTGGAAATGAAACAAAAGGTAATTAAAAATCACGAAGGTGGAAAACCAGTGAATACTATAGCTCGTGATTTGGGCATGTCGCACTCGACAGTCACGACGATCCTTAAGAACAAAGAAAAAATTATCCAAGCTGTTAAAGGATCGGCTCCACTGAAAGCTACAAAGCTTACGAAAATGCGAGAGGGACCTATAACAGATATGGAAAAATTGCTAATGAACTGGATTGAGGGCCAAACACAGAAGCGAATCCCACTCAGCACGTTGACGATCACTCCTAAGGCACGAAGCTTGTTCGAAATGCTTAAAGAAAAAGCAGGTCCAGACTACAATATCGAGTTTAGTGCAACTTTCTGGTGGTTCAAACAACTTTTTTCGCTGCATAATGTGAAAGTGAGGGGTGAGTCGTCGAGTGCTGATGCTAAGGCAGCAGAAGATTTTGTCGAAACCCTAGATAAACTAATTGTAGAGGTAGGTTATTGGCAGCAGCAAATTTTTAATATGGACGAAACCTCCTTATTCTGGAAACGAATGCCTGAAAGGAACTTCATCCATAAGGAGGCCAAGTCAATTCCATGTTTTAAGGCTTTTAAAGACAGTACATTAGCTGAAATACAGTACTGTATGTGTACAGTATCTTGGCTATTTAGTCAATACAGGTACACTACATTATCCCATATAACTTTGCTAAGTATAAAGTATGGTGTTCGCACAACGTCCAAATTGCATAACGTCCTGTTTCACAGAACGTATCGTGGACGTTAAGCGGTGCATTACTGTATATATATATATTACCATGTGAATATTAATACGTGAAAATAGCTAGTGTATATCCAAGTCATTTGAGGCTGGCAGCCTCAGCATATAGAATGATGATTTCATGAACCATTACTGCCACTGGCTGGTATTTGCGCTTATTGCTAGTTTCTTACCGAGAACTAAAAGCATAAAGTAGTCCCAAGTTCCATGTGGAGCAGGGTGGGAAAAATGAAAGAAATTGTGACAGCGCCATCTTGAGGTCTGTCGTTCTAGGCGCTGGCCCCATCTGGTCAGTCATATTGTCTCTGTGGTTTAGTGCCTTTTGATCACGTTATCTTCAAGCAGATTTATTACAAGGCCATAATAAGCCTACGAATTAGTTGTGTTTTTGCTCTAGTTGTGTAAATCTGTGTTTTCATGCATTCTGGAGCAATAATCGCGTGTGTTATCTGTGTGGCGCAGATTAATCTGCGTAGCGCGCAGTAAATTGAGTGGTTAGGCCAGGGCTTATAAAAAGGGGTAGCAAGCGGCGAAACCGGTCTATGTTTGAGAGAGCCGCCCAGTGAGAACAGACTAAGAAGACACACAAGAAAGATAGATAGATAGATAGATAGATAGATAGATAGATAGACCGATAGATAGATAGATAGATAGATAGATAGATAGATAGATAGATAGATAGATAGATAGATAGATAGATAGATAGATAGATAGATAGATAGATAGATAGATAGATAGATAGATAGATAGATAGATAGATAGATAGATAGATAGATAGATAGATAGATAGATAGATAGATAGATAGATAGATAGATAGATAGATAGATAGATAGATAGATAGATAGATAGATAGATAGATAGATAGATAGATAGATAGATAGATAGATAGATAGATAGATAGATAGTTAGATAGATGGATAGATAGATAGATAGATAGATAGATAGATAGATAGATAGATAGATAGATAGATAGATAGATAGATAGATAGATAGATAGATAGATAGATAGATAGATAGATAGATAGATAGATAGATAGATAGATAGATAGATAGATAGATAGATAGATAGATAGATAGATAGATAGATAGATAGATAGATAGATAGATAGATAGAGAGATAGATAGATAGATAGATAGATAGATAGATAGATAGATAGATAGATAGATAGATAGATAGATAGATAGATAGATAGATAGATAGATAGATAGATAGATAGATAGATAGATAGATAGATAGATATATAGATAGATAGATAGATAGATAGATAGATAGATAGATAGATAGATAGATAGATAGATAGATAGATGTGAGAGTTTAAGAGCGATTATTTCATTCTTCAGAAAGGCTATTCCACTGGAAATTTAGATAAGATTAACGATCGCAAGATAGTAGCCTCGTGGTGATAAAAGGCGGCGATAGCGAGTCTGATTAAACACGCTCCGCGTGGTAAACCTATAATATGTTATGCCGAGCGACACGCGGTGTATTTAGTCCCAGTTTGGCTTAAGTCGAGAATAATTATATTGTATTCTTTATGTAAGAGTAATTTAGTGCATTTCACGTTTATTGATAATTCTACTGTATATTTAATGGGTTACTGTGAGGTGAGAATATGTATTTAGATTTCTGGAGAGCGCGAGGCCACTCCTTTGTTGAGACAGGTGTTTCTCTGTTTGCTCCTGGTGGAGCATGGAAACACCAATGCGGCTGGTGTCCACCACAAGCCAACAGAAGCATTTTTATGCTATTACAGTGGTTGTTCCTGTAATAATGTGTTTCATGCGATGAGATTCCCTGCCGCACGAGTCGGCACATACGACATGCTTCAGAATGCAGTAACGAATATTGAGATAGACCAGTTGTGAGGTGGTGGTTAATTCTCATTATTGAGATTATTTGTTGTACATGTATTGAAGAATATTATTTTATGTCCAGTTGATTATTATTGTTGTGTGAACAATGGTTTGTGAGAGCACGTGGGCGTACCAGATGTATATTTCTCTTCTCCGCTCCTGAGGGAGCATGGGGCCACCGGTGTGGTTTACCTCAGCATGGAGCATTCAGATGCTTTTGCAGTAGTGGTTTTCGGTAGCAACCTATGTTACCCGGTGCGATTGCCAGCCTCATGCACAACACCATACTAGTCGCATTGGGCGACACGCATGAGTGTGTGAGATAGTTGATGATGTCAGGTGGGCGCATGTTTTCTGTATGGTAAGTGTTATTATCCATGCTATTGATGTTCACTTAGACGTTGTTTTATTTATTATTTTTCAGACAGTCTATGAACACTGACTGTGTGTTTGTTGGATTGTTTGTTTGGTGTTCGGTGGAATTAAATGTTGATCTGCTTAAGGCTTTGGGTTGCTTGAATTGTTAAGTCTGCTGCTGAGAGGGTTGCAAGCAACCAATAATTGCAACCCCTGTCAAACGATCCTTTATAAATTTTCTTAGTGCACGGGTCTTGGGTGTGAGGTACCCCTAGCGCCCCTGTCACAAAATGATGTACATTCTAATTATAATACTTACAGTTTCGAAACAGTGTAAATGTCGATGTTAACATATTCACTTTAAAATTAATAGTAGTTTCAAACTTTTCAAATCAGTGTAAACATAAATGAAATCATATTCAATTTATATTGTGAACACTTGTCAATCAGTGGAAATGTAAATATATTCTATCTGTACTATTAACCTTTTCATGTAAATGTAAAGTAACTGTAAAAACTATTAAATTTAAATGTAAAGAAAGTTTTATCCAGAGGGATTACATTTAATTCTCATCGAGGGTAAATTCTGAGTTAAATGGGATGGTGGAATAGAAGAGGGGGGCACATAACTATATGTCGGAAAATGCAATACTCAAAAGAACGTTTCGTTTCTATTCTTTATCATAGTTATTGGTGGTACCAGCAGAAAGTGCTATCTCTGGAACAAGAAGGGACAAGTGGCCTACGCTTTAAGACGAGGGACCAACTTTCTTAGACTCTCCCTGGCATTTCTGGGAAACGAGCTACACCCGACAACCTTGACGAGCGTGAGCAGTGTAAAAAGAACCAACCCATCAGAAGGAGCAGAACCACAATTGGCAGCTAAGTTCAATATATATGCTGCCAACTGAACTTCTTGTAAAAATTTACATCCAATGACGACCGTGATGATAACGTTTTCTATTCAATTATTTGCAAACTGTAAAAACTTAAGGTAGAAGTATACCCAGAAAAGCTTAAAAAAAATAAAAATCTAACAATTTTCATTTTCATGCTTTAAATCATCGTCAACATGTTCTTGAACTAAAAATAATTCATAGAAGCTTAGAGATACTCTGGTTTGATAGGAATCAGTGTTTTTCTACACACGCCCCCTTGAGTGATTTGCATAGCAACCAATGTTTATAGTTGGTTACCATGTGAATAATGACCCAACAAGAAGGTGCGTAATTGTAAAACTGCGAAATTATAATTATACATAGGCAACCGGAAAAAGATATTTATAACTTTTCCACGGGGAATCACTCAATGATTTCTTGTGAATTTTTCAAAAGTGTGTGTCTAGAAAGCTTTGATCGTAAATTTCAACATTTGTTACATACATAGTGCATTTTCACCAACATCAACTCTATTTATTGCTAGTTTTATACTGATTCTGTATAATAGTAGTTAGCAGAGCTTCTTTTGTTCACAATGAGAAATAAGACAAAGACTGGGAGGCGTGTACACCAACAAACCGTTGCCTGAAAATGAGACACCTATTGTCGATAGTGACGCTATAAAACCTCTGTGCTCCTCAGCAAAGAAAATAAAGGTCATAAAGGTCCAAGAAAGTGAAGGACAAGCTAAAAATGACAACAAAGGAAATGGGTTTATCCTTATGGATGTAAAACTACTGTTTGGGTTTTTATGCGCTAACTTTAGATGTGACAAATGTTATCAGTACTCACTGACCTGTGAGATCGTCGAAGAGACTCGGAATGGCTTTTGTCATGAAATCAGTATCAAGCGCACAAACAGTGGCGAATGGACTGCCAATTTCAATACTTCTGATGTTTCATCTTCAGCTACTCACAAACAAAGAAGTAAATGTGCGAATGGTGGCATTTGTGCGTTCTATTGGGAAAGGCCACAGTGCATTGCAGAATTTTTCGATATTCATGAACACAAGTCAACGCATGGCAAAGAAAGCATACAGGAGAACGCTGCACAGGATCTATTCAGCAAGTAAGGACATTGCAATGGAAAGACCCTGAGAGCACTGAAAATGGGATTCATAGACACTGCAGCTGCAGTAGAAGGAGACCTTTATTCAACAGGAGCTCATTGAACTTCATTTTGTGAGTTCTTTTTCTGTTTTTCTTTGTTTTCTCGGAATTGTCTTTTTAGCATAATTGGTGATCTTTGAAACAAGATATCTCTGGATCTGTACATTCAATTGACATGAAAATTAACACAGTTGGTTATCATATAATCTTACAGATTATGACCTAAAATGGATACAATTGAATTCAAAATTTTAGTTTTATGACCATCATGCATATATAATGAGGCACAAATATCAAACATTCAAGAAATATAAATTTTGAAAATTCATTACAAATCAACCTTTCGGTCAATATCTGTTATTTTAGGTCAAAACCTCAAGCTATATATACTAATTCAATTTGCCAAGTTTCAGTCAGATCCTTGTAAAAATAACATAGTTATGATGTTTTAAAAAAGGTGTATAATTTATTCACTACGGCGGCCATATTGGATAGCTAATTTGCATAATTAATGAGGTCATTATGTGGACAAAAATGTTAAGTCCATACTAACACTATACCCATGGTTGTTTGATTCTGAAAGGAAAATTTGAGTTTTTTACCCTACAAGGTAGTCTACTACCTTAAGTTATTATTAAATTTTGTTATTTGTAATTTTACAAATTTAACTTCGATTTAATCATTTTATATGTACTACATGTTTGTCTCAGTCAATTTACTACACATACTCTAAACAGAGCTATACTAGAATAAGAAGAATTCCACTGAGCAAATCAGAAGTGGGGGCTTAAACGAGCTAAGATTAATCATTGCTTAATTCTTCACAAAAGTTGTCAGCAGATTCTAGAATTAACGTGCTCAGCCAAAGCAGCATTGTTTTCGCTTATCTGAGTATCTTGTGAAAACTCCCTTGTGGTAGAAGTGTCATTACCCTTCTGTCTACATCTCTGCCAAGAGTAATCTTGTGCAAAGGTAGACACATTTGAAGGCCCATATTAGATACTCTTGAGATTTGGCCACTGTTGGACCACTGCTGCAAAGCAGGGGAGGCAATCCGTGAAAGTCTTCAAAGGTATCTACCTTCGCACAAGATTACTCTTGGCAGAGATGCAAATAGAAGGATGATGCTTCTACCTTGAGGGAGTCGTCACAAGATATTCAGAAATCAAGAACACTGCTGAATGTTTCTTAGCACAGTTAACTATGATCTGCCCGACAACTTTTGTGAAAAGATATATTGCATAATTTAGCTCATTCAAGCCCCAAACTGATTTAATTCAGTGAAATCTTAATTTAGTAGCTCTGTTTTAAGTGTATTTAAGGTGACTGAGACATACGGGTGCAGTACACTCAAAAGGATTAAATCAACTATACATTTGTATATATACAAATAACAAATTTAATAATCAATTATATTTAACAATGTAAAATTAACTATTGTTTTGTTAAAAAAGGTAATCATCACAACGTGATGTCATGGATATTGAAGGAATTGTCTGAAAGTTCACTTGGCAGCTTTTAAGTTTGCACTTAGCTGCCAGTAAGTTTGATGGTTTCTGCTCCAGCCGATGTTTGGTTCTTTGCAGGTTATGGACTGATTCAATCTCGTCACTGGTCAAGTCTCGAGGTTGTGACACGTTCCACGAAATATTAGGGAGTAATCAAGAAGCTGGTCCAGCGTCTTCAAGACCCGTCTGATGATGGTGTCTAGCGTTGACAGCAGGCCACTTACACTACACACTTTTTTTTCCCAGAGATATCAGCCTCAATTGGTACCACCGACTAGTATCATAAAAGAAGAGAAACAAATACCGTCCTGAGTATTGGGTTTCCTGACACACAGTCATGTGCGCCCCCTATTCCACCATCACATCTACCTCAGAAATGTACCCTCTCTGTGCATTAATATTAGTCACAGTGAGCGGAAAACAATCATTACATTTATATTGAATGTCACAGTGACTATTAATTTATTTTTTATCATCACGTCCGATTCTTTTTAATACTCTTAATGTTCTGGTTTCCTTGTCATTTTATATTTTCTTTCCTACCTTCGTGGCCCTATTTTTTCACCTTTTCAAACCCCACCCGTGGTTTGTTTACGTTCTGGCCTTCAACGGTCAGCGTAGCGGTAACGTAATGTTATCTAAACGCACCTGTGGTTCGTTTGACCAGAGAAACATTCCTCTGGCCGCTTTACGTCTTTGATCGCGTTGAACGAGCGAGACGGCTTCTGTGTAGAACCGGCTCGCTAACGGCAGTGGAACTTTTTACGGTCGGTAATATAGTTTGATCTTCGAAACAAGGGGGAGATAACAATCGCGGTCAGTCTCTGGGTTTTGCCCCTTAGATGAGTTAGAGCTCTCATAATATTATGCATGTCTCTACCTGAAGGAATTTTCTTGCGGTTGTTGACTTCTGATGTCTCTAGAATAACCTTGTCTTACTCCTCATTACGCATTACGCCGATACATCTGTAGAATCAGGCTATGCAGGTGTCCCAGGGTAACGTTGGTTGTAAGCTATAAATCTGGTTAGTCTTAATAGACTAACACACTCGTGAACAATATTCCTGGCCCGAGATGGACCATCATGAGATAAGGCAGACTTTAACACAGAACTAAATGTTAAGGCCTATCTCTAGTCATTTTTCGGGGTGAGTTGACGTGTCTTATTAATATATGAATATTCATGTTAGCTTTTTATATATCTGATAGGAATGTGACTTACTTCATTTTAATTATTTAATTATTTAATTCAGTGATAAGGTAGCGCTGTGTACGGCCTTAGTTAAGTGGTGCTTAAACTGTTACGGTTTATAATGGGAAATGATAAACTTACAATAACAGATACTAGGCGTAGAATCAGTTCATACAATGCTTACCATTGGGTTAAGAGTCAGCAAAATTAACTGTCATTTCTGCAGGATAAGGTCAGAGGTGTGGATCATTCACTTAACACTGAATTATAGGAGAAAGTCACTTATTCTTTTTTTTTTGATAGATATTTCTAGTGGCAAGGGAGAATCATTTTATGCTTACTTGTTGTCGTGAAACATTCTAAATCCACATATATAAATTAAAAGGTAAATGTAAAGCCTAACACATAAATTCAATAAAAGGAAAGAAGAATGGTAAAGAACGTGCTGTCACAATGACTGTACTCGAGATCCCCCTTTTTCTGCTTCGTCTGCATATTCTCACGCTTTCACGTTGATAGTAAAGCCTACTGCATCAATACACGCTTTCTACAATAAAACGTGTACTGTATTTCTAAGAAAGCCTTGAGATACGCAAGCTGATTAATGACCTAGATTAATACTAGCATTAATTTCATTTTATACACTGCGTAATGAAAAGACAGATGGAATTAGGATAGAGAGAGAGAGGGCTGAAAGCAGGAACGCATGCAACACTAACACGCGTCTCGCGATATAAAATTAATGCCACCCTCCCCGCGCGAAAGGCACGAAGCACTAGCTTTTTTTCAAATAGACAGTGATAAAAAACACTACAACTACGAGAGTTAGGTTTAAAAACCTGTAAAATGCTTATTAGGAAACATGACATTCTACTGTTTTATGTCTAGACTCCTGACATTAGTCTGACAGTACAGCAGACACCCTAAAGTTTGGAAGTGAGGAGGTGGTAACAGCACGACTATCCTAGAAGAAAATACATATTTTGAACGCAGCCACTTAGCCCCATTAAAATTTATATATTTGGGTTCCTTAGGACTTGCTGACAAAGAATATGTTAAGTGTTACGCAAATAGTCTAGGAATTATCAAATTATAGCCATAATACTAGAGTGGTGCTGTCAGACAACACCAAATCATAATCGCACAGTGACAGGTTTTGAAACCACCATTTTACGGGAAATGGGCCAACAAGTTACATCCTATTTGATTGGCGGGAATGATATGTAAGGCTAAAATCCTTAGTCGGACTGCAAATACTAATTTTGGTTGTTAGGGGAAACGTAGGAAGGATACATTTTTTCAAAAGCTTGTGTAAACATGGTCCTATTGGCTAGACCCGTTAATATAGTCAATGAGGAGCGTCTGTTCAGTGCCACATTTTAAAATAAACTTACTAAGAAACAGTGCGTTGAGAGCCAGTGCATATTTTTCTAAATAAAAGCCTGGGACAGAGGCAGATCGAAATTGTGCCATATTCATCGCCAGTCAACGTATTTGTTTATTATTTCCATGAATTATGGTAAGATTGACATATTTGATATCTTTTTGATGAAAATTGAATGTGAATTGATAATTTATGTCTGTATATGTGTGTGGTTCAGTAGCAAACATGAGGCAAAGCCTAGATATTGCTCCAACCTGAATAAAACTTGTCGGAGAGAAGTATATCTGCATGGGATCGCCAAATAGTACACTGACACCTATCTTATTGACTAGAAGGAACTAATGCTGGAATTGCAGAGGCTTAGTAACCATTAAGGAGAAGAATACTGGTGTAAATTGTTTCAGATGAAGCTAGCAGTTGGCATACCGCTCTGAACTCAGTGTTTGTTATGTATTGTTTTCAGTGTGGAAATATATTATAAATTAGTTCTGAAGTAGGAGGTACAACCTTCTTGTTTCAGGGACCGTGGTCTTAACTTATTGAGGCAGCACCTGATCTGAGTTTTGCTGAATCCAGAGGCTGGTAGCTTACCCCTTGGTCAAGATAACGACCAGTGAGAGGTCTCAAGAACACAGTGAAGCAATCGAGCAGAGGAGACTGTTTCCTGCCACCATCACAGCAGATAAGATTCTGTGGCCAGAGCAGCTCAATCCTATGTTCCCCTTCTAAAATTGACATTATATTAACAAAAGAGGGACACTAAATTGTTTCAATTGATAGGAACTGTGAACTTTTCCCAATACGATTTCCACCATAAGTAAACACCTGAAGTCATGATGACAAACCACAACCTAGCTTGAAAAGCCAGTATTACTTCATAGTACTACTTCACAAATTACACACATAGAATAATAATAATAAAATATGTCAATACAAAGATAATATTTATAAATTGTGTACATACAACTTGTAATTACATTTGATTGTGATTCCTGGTTCACTGTGTAGTGGAATCAGGATATCCATTATTGAAAGAAATTAATACATATATTTTTTTAAAAACTTTAACACTTGACTCATTTAAGATAGTCTTATAGAGTGTTAGATGTGTGTGAGTGTGTCACGGGACGCGAATAAGTCTGCATTTAAATTCTTAAGCCCTATTACCAATATTTTGTCGATAATTTTATCAAAGCATGAGAAACGCAGTCGGTTGGTTTTGCCCATTATTCCTACCAGACATCGTCTTCAATTGACCAATTGTACAGGGAATGTTGACATACAATAGACAGCGCTCTGAGTAATCCCTGTAGAAAGCCACAAATGTTGCATGGAATGTTTTCACAACTAGTAGACTGTGGGTCAACAGATTATTGAGGTAATCGCTTCAACGTCTCGGTTGTGTTTTCACAAAGGCAGGAAGTTACAAGCAATATTATTGTGACTAGTAACCGTACATAATGGACAGAGCGGCAAGGCAGTTTTACAATGAGTATTTTAATAAGCAGGTTCTCATCGAACCGACCCAATAATATTTGAGTAACGGCGACGCGGTGTCTGAGCCAGGGACAACATGAAAGGAGTGAGAATACGAAGTTATAACGAGAAGAACAACACTGCACATGCCCCAAAAGACGAACGCAGACAGATTGTCTTGGATAAGCAAAATAGGAAAGTGACCATAGCAAAACATTACAAGAACTTTACACAAGTAATGAGGACTTGATGTCTGACTAAAGGAAAACAAATGAAAATTCACATGACATCAGAAACGACCCGGAAAATTGCCAACGGCTATTTGGATGATATAAAATCAAACGCAATGTATAGCTCGGCATTGGTAAGAGAAACCATTCCGCCAACCGACTTGGGGTTCTAGATTTCACGAGGAAGAGTCAGGACATTGTGTCAGTGAAATTCGTATATGGACACCAAGTGGTAGAGACAGGGACCATTTGAGATAACTCAACCTTCGTCTACTACTTTGTTGGCGTTAATCATAGGACAAGCTTTAGAGTAGGGCCGACCGAGATACTGCGACGACACGCATCTCACACGTAATTAACGGCAACAACCTACCAATACTCCACGGGGGTCAGAAAGGAATTTACCAGGCGGTGAAGGGTCTTTCTATCATCGACTCCCCACACAGAAAAGTAAGCAGAAAATACACATAAGGATTGATGCATTACTAAAGAGCTGTCCACGTGAATTTAATGATCAGAAGTGGCAGTAGCCAACGGACGATTTTTACAACAAGTGCCTTGAGAAATCTTGATCAGAAGTGGCAGTAGCCAACGGACGATTTTTACAAGAAGTGCTTTGAGAAACTATGATCAAAAGCTGCAAGAGCAGACGGGAGATCTGGTAAACCCAGTGCCTACAAAAATTATTGAGATCCTGAACTACCAGCAATAATGGACAGATTCTCGCAGTAAAAAAATTGGATGCGCCAACAAATACGACTATACAACATATTTCCATCATCACCACATAAGCAAAATACCAACACAACAAAAGGACATCTGCATATCAGACGAAGTCTCACCCGCCTAACATTGTGTTCAACATCACCCATGAATAAGACACCTCGGACGCTCGGGACAATGTCAACACATGCATTGTGAAAGACAAAAGTACAAGCCGTGGACCCCTGACGAAATCAAGTGGACCACCCAGTGTTAGTGTAGGCAGACAAAGACTTGTCCATTGTGTACAAACACCCAGAGTTTATTGACAGTCAGCAAGAGACCAAGACAACAAGATATCCTTTTTGTTAGTATTTAGGAGTTACTCACATTCATCATCATCACATACCTAGTACAGATTTAAGATTCATTGGTGTATTTTGCACTAACTATTATCTTTTTTTCACAGGTGTAGTTAAGGTCCTTCCTAGTTGCATTTGTATTAGTGTACTTGAATGTTGTTATATTTCAATAAGTTAATAAATGTTGTAGTTGTATTTACCAACACACGTTATTACATATATAGAGAAGGAAAGAAAGTGTGCGAAAGAGACATACTGTTCTTCCTTTCTTCCTCTTCTGTTCACTCAGTGTAATAGGGGAGTGGGGGCTCGTTAGCATTATAATATAGAGAGGGGGATAGAGTGGTAGGAGTTATAGTGTCACGAGATATAGAATCACTGGGACTGTCTGCGGGGAATTTATCCCAGAGTCTTACATTCGCTTTCTTCACTCCTGCTACTCATCGTCAACCGGGTGCCAGGCAAATCTGAGCCATTGTCAAAGCCGGTACCTCACAGATAACTCTCTTTGGTTACCCTCACCAGGGTAACCTTGTGACAGAGTGTCACAGTGTTGTAAAGTGTTGTGGAATAAATTAAATTGTTTATCTGTCTGTTGTTGTTGTGACTTACACTTCATCATTTTCATACCCCTAGACATTCAACGTAGTCATCACAATATTCCAGAATAATTCTGACTGAGGTATAAATGTGGTAGCAAGTAAGGTCATCTGTAATACACCACACTTATTAGATACAGATACCTTCACAGCTGATCTCAGTCAGTACACTAAGTCCCCTATAATTATTTATATCATCCCACTTTACCACATATATTGGGGTCTCGCTCCCGGGATATTGAACTTTCTCCTATTATATATATATTGGGAATAATAAAGAATTAAAAGGTATCCTTGGGTGGAAATAAATAAGGTTGAGCTCTCAGTGCCTGTGGTTGTCCTTAGATAATTATTGATAGATTGAATTGTTTACATTTGCATGTTAGACAATGGCCGACTTGGCAAAATTTCGATCTGCTGCTGTGCAGACTGCTAAAGAGTTAGGAAGGGACGGGCAAGTTATGATTGCCTATGTCACTACTGAATGTGACAAATATATTGAACGTGAAGAAAGAAAATTTAAAGCCGAAAGAAAATTAGAATCTGAAATATTAGAAAAAGAGGCTGAAAGAAAGTTAGAGGCTGAAAAAGAAATTAAGAGGTTGCAGATTGAGGCTGAGGCTAAGAAATTGGAGGCAGAAAGGGAAGACAAGCGATTAGCTGCAGAAAGGGAAGCCCAGGAAAGAAGACAGGCTGCAGAAAGGGAAGACAAGCGATTAGCTGCAGAAAGGGAAGCAGAAGATAAAAGATTACAAAGGGAACATGAGTTACGACTAAGGGAGTTTGAGTTTCCGGGCCATGCTCCTGAAAATGGTGCCAGTCCCTTTGCCTCTGATGCCACTGCTAGCCAAGGAGCCTCAACCTCAGCTATGAATTTTCATTTAGATCATTTTGTTGAGAAAGACGATGATATTGAGAGCTATCTAAATAGATATGAACTATTAGCTACCACGTATGGGTTAGAGAGAGAAAGGTGGAGCTTAAAGTTATCTCAAGGACTTCGTGGTGCAGCTTATGAAGTTTTTGCCAAAATGAGCAGAGGTGATCAAGAAAATTATGACATGCTAAAGCAGGCTCTTTTGTTAAGATATGAAAAGAACGCAGAATTGTATAGGAAAAAATTTAGGAATGCTAAACTACTGTCAGGTGAAACCTATCACCAGTTCTCTGCACGGTTAGAGACATACTTGGAGAAATGGACTTCTCTGGGGAAAACCCAAGATCTTAAGGAAATGGTCCTTATAGAACAACTAAGAGAGTCCATGGCTCCAGACCTGAGAAAGTTTCTCATGGAACAAGGTGCAGAGAGACTGGGTGAGTTACTAAATGTTGCAGAAAGGTATCAAGCAGCTCAGGCAGAGGTATCAGGTAATAAGAAGAGGCAGGTAGACAATTATCAGGCACCACAAAACTTTAATGAATTTGATCATAGAGATCAAAACAAAGGTAAGCACCAGTTTGATAGGCCACGGTATGATAATAAAAATAAAACCCCACAATTCAATGAAAGGAAATATGAAAACAGGAAACCCTTCAGACAGGAAAGAAAATATTGTAAAATATGCAGGATGCATAATCATAATACTAGTGAATGTGGTAGGAAGGTTCCTCCATATCACGCGGCATGCATGATAACAGTGGACAAGGGGAAGAAGAAACTGACAGAGAATCATATAAATCTTCAACATCCCCCATCTGTGAAGAAGTGACATGTAATGGTGCCAAGGTCAGGTGCCTTTATGATTCAGGTTTAGAATATGACTCAGTTGTGAGTGCAACCCTAGTGCACCCTGAACAGTATACCACAGAGAAAGTGGAGATACAAGGGGCCGTAAAGGGAATATCCACCATGACACTTCCCGTAGCCGAGATCAATGTAGAGACAAGGTACGTGGAAGGAGTGATTAGAGCAGCCGTGTGTGACGACCCTAATTACCCGCTGGTGTTAGGAAGCAAATATGTTTTTCTAGGAAGCCCGGTAAAACCTGTGGTAATGGCCACGCTTCAGGTCAGGTCGACCCCTAGTAGAACGGAGGAGGACCCACCACTAGTTTATTCTCATAAGCAGATGAGAAAGGCCCAGGCAAAAGATAAAACATTAAAACCTTGCTTTGGTAAATTGTCAACAAGCCATGCACACCCTAAGAAAGGACAATTTTATTTGAAGGAAGGACTGCTCTTCAGGAAAGCTAGAGCAGGATCCAAAGAACAGGGACAATTGGTATTACCAACCCCCTACAGGGAAAAAGTGATGGCACTAGCTCATGTTGTACCAGACGGTGGACACCAGAGAAATGGGACCACCCGTCAAAGGACATCGGAAAAATTCTATTGGCGCCAAGTAGCTGCTGATATTGCACAATTTGTGGGGGCCTGTGAAAAATGTAGCAAGGTACAGTCCCCAAGTTGGGAAAATCATAATGAGATGCCAGCCAAGCATTCTGAAACATATGGGCCTAACAATAACAAGGAAAATAACAATAATAAGGTTGACATAGAGGATAGGTATCCACCTTCCCCCCAACAGTGTTCACCAAAAATATTTAGATTCGCAACTCTGAGAAGGGCATCCAGAGAAAATAGAAACTCAGACCAGTCATCCCAGGCACAGTTTGAAGCCGCATTTAGGGAGCTGGCTGACATTGACATTGAAGATGATCCGCCTAAGTTAAAACCGAAACAAATTGTTAACATAAGAACAGTGGGGAGTGGACGTGTGAGCAATTGGGAAAATGCTCACAGCGCTTCACAGTATGGCTATTAACTTAGCATTAAAAGGGCACTGGTGACATTGGTAGTCACCCGACCCTACACCGTCCAAGCGGAAGTAGTGTTCGGACCCTGGATGGAGATAACCCACACATCTTATAGCAATGCTAAGGGCGAATTGAGTTCTGATGCAGAAACTCATTTCCCCACATATTATCTTAATTCACCAGATTGTCAGTAGGCGGAACTATAGTTGGTGAATATGGCCTCCATTTGAGTGGCACCTTATAGAACATTATAAATATATTATTAGAAGGGTGTTTCCACATTCAATCACGCCTGAGATCAGACCAATTGTTGGCTGTGAACATTTCGGCGGAGCAGAGTGTCTCCATTGTTGCCTTTTTGAATTGAGGATAGTCCGAGTGTTTATTAAGGCTGATCAGGAAATTATTGGATCCCCTACACAACTCATGATATCACCATATAGATCAACTCCTCATAACGTACAAATTGAGGAACATCTAATATTCTCGGGACATGTCGTTGAGCAGACTCAGATAAGAGAAATGGTGAATATTGATTGCTAAGCAGTAGTAAGACAAGCCGTAACACTTGCAGCTGTACAGTAACATATCTGAAATGGATTCTTGGATTGCAGAGGTCGGGGGCAGATTTCTTGAGTCGTGCCTACTTTGAATTGACCCACCTGCATTAATCCATGATCACAATGAAATCAGAGAAACGTTGATGCAGATTTTCTAAGCCGCCATCCGTGCGATGAAAATCAAAGAAATCACCAGGCATAGACCTAAATTTCTCTATATGTATATAGAATTATAGACTGACATATAACGTCTGTTTTAAGAGGGGAGAATTTGTCGTGAAACATTCTAAATCCACATATATAAATTAAAAGGTAAATGTAAAGCCTAACACATAAATTCAATAAAAGGAAAGAAGAATGGTAAAGAACAGTGCTTTCACAATGACTGTACTCGAGATCCCCCTTTTTCTGCTTCGTCTGCATATTCTCACGCTTTCACGTTGATAGTAAAGCCTACTGCATCAATACACGCTTTCTACAATAAAACGTGTACTGTATTTCTAAGAAAACCTTGAGATACGCAAGCTGATTAATGACCTAGATTAATACTAGCATTAATTTCATTTTATACACTGCGTAATGAAAAGACAGATGGAATTAGGATAGAGAGAGAGAGAGAGGGCTGAAAGCAGGAACGCATGCAACACTAACACGCGTCTCGCGATATAAAATTAATGCCACCCTCCCCGCGCGAAAGGCATGAAGCACTAGCTTTTTTTCAAATAGACAGTGATAAAAAACACTACAACTACGAGAGTTAGGTTTAAAAACCTGTAAAATGCTTATTAGGAAACATGACATTCTACTGTTTTATGTCTAGACTCCTGACATTAGTCTGACAGTACAGCAGACACCCTAAAGTTTGGAAGTGAGGAGGTGGTAACAGCACGACTATCCTAGAAGAAAATACATATTTTGAACGCAGCCACTTAGCCCCATTAAAATTTATATATTTGGGTTCCTTAGGACTTGCTGACAAAGAATATGTTAAGTGTTACGCAAATAGTCTAGGAATTATCAAATTATAGCCATAATACTAGAGTGGTGCTGTCAGACAACACCAAATCATAATCGCACAGTGACAGGTTTTGAAACCACCATTTTACGGGAAATGGGCCAACAAGTTACATCCTATTTGATTGGCGGGAATGATATGTAAGGCTAAACATGATTAGTCGGACTGCAAATACTAATTTTGGTTGTTAGGGGAAACGTAGGAAGGATACATTTTTTCAAAAGCTTGTGTAAACATGGTCCTATTGGCTAGACCCGTTAATATAGTCAATGAGGAGCGTCTGTTCAGTGCCACATTTTAAAATAAACTTACTAAGAAACAGTGCGTTGAGAGCCAGTGCATATTTTTCTAAATAAAAGCCTGGGACAGAGGCAGATCGAAATTGTGCCATATTCATCGCCAGTCAACGTATTTGTTTATTATTTCCATGAATTATGGTAAGATTGACATATGTGATATCTTTTTGATGAAAATTGAATGTGAATTGATAATTTATGTCTGTATATGTGTGTGGTTCAGTAGCAAACATGAGGCAAAGCCTAGATATTGCTCCAACCTGAACAAAACTTGTTGGAGAGAAGTATATCTGCATGGGATCGCCAAATAGTACACTGACACCTATCTTATTGACTAGAAGGAACTAATGCTGGAATTGCAGAGGCGTAGTAACCATTAAGGAGAAGAATACTGGTGTAAATTGTTTCAGATGAAGCTAGCAGTTGGCATACCGCTCTGAACTCAGTGTTTGTTATGTATTGTGTTCAGTGTGGAAATAGATTATAAATTAGTTCTGAAGTAGGAGGTACAACCTTCTTGTTTCAGGGACCGTGGTCTTAACTTATTGAGGCAGCACCTGATCTGAGTTTTGCTGAATCCAGAGGCTGGTAGCTTACTCCTTGGTCAAGATAACGACCAGTGAGAGGTCTCAAGAACACAGTGAAGCAATCGAGCAGAGGAGACTGTTTCCTGCCGCCATCACAGCAGATAAGATTCTGTGGCCAGAGCAGCTCAATCCTATGTGCCCCTTCTAAAATTGACATTATATTAACAAAAGAGGGACACTAAATTGTTTCAATTGATAGGAACTGTGAACTTTTCCCAATACGATTTCCACCATAAGTAAACACCTGAAGTCATGATGACAAACCACAACCTAGCTTGAAAAGCCAGTATTACTTCATAGTACTACTTCACAAATTACACACATAGAATAATAATAATAAAATATGTCAATACAAAGATAATATTTATAAATTGTGTACATACAACTTGTAATTACATTTGATTGTGATTCCTGGTTCACTGTGTAGTGGAATCAGGATATCCGTTATTGAAAGAAATTAATACATATATTTTTTTAAAAACTTTAACACTTGACTCATTTAAGATAGTCTTATAGAGTGTTAGATGTGTGTGAGTGTCACAGTGTTGTAAAGTGTTGTGGAATAAATTAAATTGTTTATCTGTCTGTTGTTGTTGTGACTTACACTTCATCATTTTCATAACCCTAGACATTCAACGTAGTCATCACAATATTCCAGAATAATTCTGACTGAGGTATAAATGTGGTAGCAAGTAAGGTCATTTGTAATACACCACACTTATTAGATACAGATACCTTCACAGCTGATCTCAGTCAGTACACTAAGTCCCCTATAATTATTTATATCATCCCACTTTACCACACTTGTGTGGCTAGGCACTAGTCTATAACTTTCACCGAAAGCAGTCACCAGGCATAGATATAATTATATCTTATGATTCAGCCACAGCTGTATTATTATAGCAAGAACATTGCATTTTCTGTGTACTCATTTTGTGGAATGTTAATATATTTCCCCAAGAAGACATATGATTTATTTGTGTAATGTCACATGCTGTAATCTGTTTATGTAATTCATTTAATGTTGTAAGATGAATAAGCATATTCATTTAACTGTAACTACAAGGTTAGGAATCCTGTATGTTTAGTTGGAAGAAGAGGAGTAGATTTTGCTGTCAGAACATTTACTGACAGGTACCTGGGTGTACAAAATATATTGAGCCTATGCGGGCACATGCTGATAATTGATAGAGTGGAAGGAGCGGAGCATAACTGGTTATAAAACATTAGAGTGATTTTGTTGTTGCTTGATGTAAAGGGTGTCTTTTTTTTTGGGTCTCAGTTTCAGGGATACCGAATTGCTAGAGTCAAGTCTCCAGTCAGGCGAAGAATGTCATATACTCTTCGGTCTAGAGGGATTCTGAATACAGCTAGCAATCACGAGTCGTCACCCCCCATTCCTGAACCTAAACCTTTTGTCAACGCCAAGTTAAGCTCACGCAGTGCAACGAGCCAACGCTAAATCTGAAATCATCTAAGGCAGTAGTAGTTCTCTACTCGCCTATTGGATTACCAGTCAGAGCATTGCGGCTTCCAGAATATCAAAACCGCCCAGCATGTCTATAGCAGAATCTGATATCACCCGCCTTTGTGTGCCTAAACGGGGCACTCAGCCAAACCACAGCCAAACCAGTTTAAACCGGATTTAATGCCAAGCAAGCAATAGCGCCGGATAAGAGCGCCTGGTTCTCTTCGTCCCCAAATAACTTCGTCTGGTGTAGTTCTGGGTTATGAAAACCTCGCACTTAGGAGCGGCCAGCAAGAGAAATAGACAGAGTTCCAGCCCCCTCGCGCAATTAGAGGTCACCAACGTTTAGCACCAATAAGGAAAGTTGTAGGCTTATTCCCTCACCTTGAAGGATCTACATGTAAGACACTTTTCTGGAGCTAGCACCTTGTCGTGTGAAATTCTAATCCACATATATAAATTAAAAAGTAAATGTAAAGCCTAACAAATAACTTCAATAAAAGGAAAGAAGAATGGTAAAGAACAGTGCTGTCACAATGACTGTACTCGAAATTCCCGTTGTTTTCTAATTCGTCTGCAAATTATAACGTTTCACGTTGATAGTAAAAGCCTTCTGCAGCATACACGCGTTTCCACAACACAATAAAACGTGTACTGCCTTTCTAAGAAAAACCTTGAGATACGCAAGCTGACCTATATTTAATATTCCATTCATGTCATTTTATACACTAAGTTACCATAAACGAAAGACAGATGTAATTAGGATAGAAAGAAAGGGAGGGATGAAAGCCGGGACGTATGCAACACTAACACGCGTCTCGCTATACAATTACTGCCATCACGCGTGTAAGGCCACATGCACTAACTTTTTTTCAAATCGACAGTGATAAAAAACACTACCCATACGAGAGTTAGGTTTTAAAAACCTGAGAAATGCTTATTAGGAAATATGCCATTATACTGGTTTACGTTTGAAAACATTACAGTACCCAGACACCACATCGATCGAAGTGAACGGGAGGTAGAAGAAAATACATATTTTGAATGCAGCCCCTTAGCCCCATTAAATTTATATATTTGGGTTCCTTGGGACTTGCTGACAAAGAATATGTTAAACGTTACGCAAATAGTCTAGGAATTAACAAATTATAGCCAAAAGAAATAGTGAGGGTGTTAGACAACACCAAAATCAGAATCGCTCAGTGGCAGATTTTGACACCACCATTGTACGGGAAATAGGTCCCCATGTTAAATCCTATTTGATTGGAGCGCAGTAAATGTAAGGCTAAACACGATTAGTCGGGCTACAAATACTATCTTTTGTTGTTAGGGGAGACGGAAGGAAGGGTACTTTTTTTCAAACGCTTGTGTAAACATGGCTCGATTGGTTAGACCCGCCAATATAGGCAATTCGGAGCGTCAGTTCAGTACCACATTTTTCAAATAAACTTACTAAAGAACCAGTGCGTTGAGCGCCAGTGCATATTTTTCTAAATAAAAGCCTGGGACATCGGCAGATCGAAATTGTGCTATATTCATTGCCAGTCAACGTAACTGTGTATTATTTCCATGAATTGTGGTAAGCTTGATATATTCAATATCTTTTTAATGAAAATTGAATGTGAATTGATAATTTATGTCTATATATGTGTGTGGTTCAGTAGCGAACATGAGGCAAAGCCTATATAGTGCTCCAACCTGAACAGAAGGTGTCGGAGAAAAGTAAAACTGCATGGAATTGCCAAACAGTACACTGACACCTATCTTATTGAATAGAAAGAACTAATGCTGGAATTGCAGAGGCGTAGTGACCATTAGGGAGGAGTATACTGGTGTAAATTGTTTCAGATGAAGCTGACAGTTGGCCTACCGCTCTGAACTCAGTGTTTGTTATGTATTGTGTTCAGTCTGGAAATAGATTATAAATTAGTTCTGAAATAGGAGGTACAACCTTCTTGTTTCAGGGACTGTGGTCCTAAAGTTATTGAGCAGCACCTGGTCGGAGCTTTGCTGAATCTGGAGGCTGACAGCATACTCCTGGGTCCAGATAGCGACTAGTGAGGTGTCTCCAGAACACAGGGGAGCAATCGAGCAGAGGAGTCTTTTCCTGCCGCCATCACGAAAGTTAAGCCTCTGTGGCCAGAGGAGCTCAACATTATGTGCCCCCTAAAAACTTGACATTATAGTAAAATAGAGGGTCAATACATTGTTTAAATTGATAGGAACGGTGAAGTTTCCCCATACTATTTCCAGGATAAACAAACACTTGAAGTCATGATGACAAATAACAACATAGCTTGAAAAACAAAACCAGTATTACCTCATAGTACTACTACACAACTGACACACATAGGATAATACTAATACAATATGTCACTACTAAGTTCATATTTATAAATTATGTACATATAAATTGTGATTACATTTGATGGTGATTCCTGGTTCACTGTGTAGTTGAATCAGGATATATATTAGTGAAAGTAATTAATACATATATATTTGAACTTTTACCGGGGCAAAGTCTACAGACAGGGGGTATGATGTGCTGGTGTTGTGGGTAGTGGGTTTCCCCCCTTGCTTCACCCTAGGCCTAGTGAATTCTGTTCATGAAAGGAGCGACCATTGCGGTGTTAGTCTCTTGGCCTAGCAAAACCTCTCATACCCCAAGATCGTTGTGCGTGGTGAAGAGCCACACCCTCCTCGAGGTAGTCCTGGTAACTGAGGGTGCGAATCCTCAGGCTAAACACAACGGATCTAGAGGAGCAAACCTCGATAATAAAACCGGTGCACTACACCGTACACGCCCTCTGTGGGTGGGAAGGAGCCAGATGGATACTGAACAAGTCTTGGGAGTGGGAACGAGTGTGGACTGCTCCCTGAAGATCGGAACCCATCGTACAGGCACAGAGACTCAGGACGTGACGATCCTATTGCCTTCAACTCTTGGTCACATGCCTAGAGCCTCGGAGAACTCGGCGTAACCAGCAGGCAATTTGGTGGCGGGGAAAGAGCACTGTGAGCCCTACCTTGGCTACGTATCACAAGGAGACGCAGAAACACCCCCTTTATCTCCCCCAGAGCTGGCACAGTACACTTCTGGCTTCTACCCGGGGCGTTAGGAAATCCACAGGCACCCCAGCATCACAATGCCAAGAAGATGACAAAGTTGGAATTTACTAACTCAAACCTGGCAGAGCAAGTCCTCCAACAGATGCGGCCGATGCTGGGCCCACTGGCGCGTGGACACGTCCCGATTCCCATCGAGACTTGCCCGGGGAGCCCACCCCGGCTCAAAAAAGCAGAGAAGGCCACTCTCCAAACCTCCGATGTCTTGCGGGCAGTGTTAGGATGTGCAAGAACATGGACAGGAAGACTCCACAACTTCCCCACTGAATACACGCCCACGGCGACCGTTGCCTCAATTGGCTGTGTGTGGTGTACCCGGAAACGGGGCCTCCCAGTACTGAGACACAGTTAAGTCCCCGATGTCACTTATCGGTGCAGAGTTGAGAGAGATGGCTGAGCATCACAATCCCCCCTGTGTTGCAGCATGATGAGAACCCAGAATTGCACACTGAGCTTGGGGGGATCACTTGGGCACCAGACTTAATACTGGCTCTTGACTGGATGGCCGCATGCAGGATATTTCTACAATGGGGGGTTGGCAGGTGGTGGGTATCTGGAAGTGGCTCTGTGCAGGACGTGAGGATTCCTTGGGTGAGCCCAGAACCAGAGCACAGCATTGTGCAAGCTCTGCATAGTTGGAGAGCCCCCTGGATGACGGGGAATGCAGAGTGTGCTACCCCACCTGTCCCCAACTGCTAACTTAGAACCAGAAGTGGGGTCCTCTGTATGCGTGCCAGGCCAGGATAAAATGCCTGGGAAAGAGACTGGAGCTCAGAACTCCCTAACTCAAAGTTGCAGGATGGCAGGAAAGACAGGGCTATTTTGAAGATAATGCAACCATATTTTCACCATACGAGCTCGGACGCCGCCTCGGTAAACAAGGTCTGCGCAGAGCAGTGACACCCCCAGGCTGCTTGCGAATAGTCTACTACTGGGAACATAAACAGATTAGGGATGAGCCCACTCTCCCGTTGAACAGGTGCTAAAGTCATAGATACTGGGCCAGAAGGCGCACCGGAAACCACAGTATCACGCAACTCGCTTTTTTTTTTCTATGGAGAGTACACCGTCAAATAAATCTCGTACTGGTGCTCGCCCTGTGGAGCTCCACCAGGCAGGTGCAGTGCCGGGCTCTGAGCCTCGACAGAGCCCACCCTCAGCTACTGGAGGACCCTCTAGACCGTCTTGTGGAGTCAGCAGACGGCGGAGGAGAACTACTGACCAAAACAAAACAGAAAAAGAGAAACCCAGAGTGCCACTTGTCATGATGCACTGGAATGCAGAGGGAGTGAACAGCAAGCAGGCTGGATACAGCAAAAAGACAGAGCTGGAAAACATCTTGTATGAGAAGCAAGTCAGTGTTTGCTGTATCCAAGAGACTCACTTGAAAGCAGATCAAACCTTTAAAATAAGGGGATATCAATGCTTCAGATCCGACAGAAAAGATAGACGAAAAGGAGGAGTACTTACTCTTGTAAGGAATAACATTCCTGCACACGAAAGGAAAACCTTCATGGATGGAGCAGAATATCAGCTGTTGCAGATAAAGGTAGACAAGATGGAAATATAACTCCTGAACTATTACTGTCCGAACAACAAACCCCTGAGTCTCAGCTCTATACAGGTACCAGCCACCAACTTTATAGCAGTTGGAGACTTTAATAGCCACTCCCAGAGCTGGGGCTATAACCATCTGGATCACAGAGGTGAAGAGGTTGAAACTTGGCAAGATGATCACTCCCTAATCCTAGTCAATAATGCCACAGATACTCCTACCTTCTACTCCAGAGGATGGCACACAACTTCAACACCAGATCTTGCCTTCTCCACACCAGATATAGCTGGATCTATTAGTAGAGAAGTAGGAGACCAACTAGGGGGAAGCGACCATCGCCCAATCTTTCTTACTGTCCAGAGTGCAACTCTCAGTACAGGCCCAGCCATTACAAGATGGTACTACAAAAAAGCCAACTGGGGTTTATTCAGGCATCAGGTGAACACGCTGCTGTCTACCCTCAAGGTACAGAACAGAGACATTAATGAAGTGGTAAAAGACTTCAACAGATGCATACTACAAGCTGCAAAAGAAACCATTCCCAAAGGATGCCGGCGTAACTACATACCATACTGGTCCAGCACACTCCAAGAACGTCAGGAAGCTATGGACAGGGCTAGAAAGGACGCAGAGTCTCAGCCTTCACTTGAAACTCACAACAAATGGAAAAAGGCTGTAGCAGAGTTTCAGAGAACAAAGCTAGAAGAAAAACGGAAAAGCTGGAGAACTAAAACGGCATCGCTGAACCTTGAGAAAGACGGCAGGAAACTTTGGAGATTAGTCAAGTCTCTAAATGAAGAGCGTTCCTCACCTAGGCAGACTATCACATTGGATGAAGGTGGCAAACTTTTCAGAGGAAAACAAGCTGCAGACTTGTTTGCTAGAAGATACAGTTCAGAAAGCAACTTACCCATTAACATAGATCATCAGAGAGAGATAAGAAAAGAAATACTGGCAACCATGGGACAGACAGATACTCCTGCCCCAATGAGGGAACCCATCACACTAGGAGAACTACAGAAGGCTATTTCCAAGCTTAAGTTTCAAAAGTCACCCGGCCCAGACAAAATCAGCAACGAAATGCTAGTAAATCTGAGCTCAGCAGCAAAGACAAAACTGCTTGAGATATTCAACCACAGCTGGTTGAAAGGAACGGTACCCCAAGTATGGAGAGAAGCCATCACAATACCCATACTAAAGAAAGGGAAATGTAAGACCGAGGCTGCAAGTTACCGGCCAATCAGTCTCACAAGCTGTGTTGGGAAGACTATGGAGCGAATAGTCAACCACAGATTGAAATGGTATTTAGAGTCTGAGCAGATCCTGGTGCCGGAACAAGCTGGATTTAGAGAATGCTACATTATAGAAGACCAAGTTTGGAATCCAAGGCAACATGATGAAATGGATCCAGTCATACTTGCATAACAGGAGAACTAGAGTCACTCTTGACGGTCTGCAGAGCAGAAAAGTGTTGCTCCATCAGGGGGTACCTCAAGGAGGAGTAATTTCCCCAACACTCTTCCTTGTTTACATCAATGACCTGGTGAAAGATCTCCCTGCAGGAGTTAAAGCTGCCTTATATGCAGATGACCTAGTACTCTGGTGCGCTGATGAAAATGTCACCACAGCAAATTATAGAATGCAGCGGGCAGCAGACATGCTAGTGTCATGGGCAGAGAAATGGCTTATCACAATAAACGCAGACCAAACCTCCACAACACTGTTCTCCCTCGCCCCCAAGGACAAATCAGATAACATACACCTAGGGACAACCGTGATCAAGGAAGAAAGCTACCCCACCTATCTTGGGGTGACATTTGACCAAAGGCTTACATGGAATAAGCATATTGAAAATGCAGAAGGAAAGGGCCGGAGACGACTAGGCATACTCAGAAAATTAGCAGGTACCAACTGGGAGCAAAATGAACGAAATCTAAAGAAGATTTTATAATGGAGTAATAAGACCACACTTAGAGTTTAGCTCAGCAGCATGGTCATCAGCTGCTAACTCACATCTGCAGTCTTTGGACAAGGTGCAAAATCAAGCTCTCAGGCTCATTACAGGAGCCATGAAAACTACACCAATAACAGAGATGCAGAAGGTTGCTGGATTACAGACATTGTCCATAGAAGAGACACAAAAACCATGATCCAGATGGAAAAGTACAACAGTATGCCAATGCACCCAATGAAGGCAAGACTAGATGATCTGGCATTGGGACGTCTAAAGCGTAGCAGCTTTGTGCATCGTGGAAAAAGACTTATAAGACAGCATCAAGAAGACCTATCCATGAAGACAACACCACTGAAGCCCACCCTATACCCTGTACCATGGGAGCAGGCCAGCAGTGCCCTCCAAATTAATACATCAGTCAGTGGTCTCACAAGTGGATGTGAGTATAATGATCTGCAAAAACGAACTGCTACATTGAGTATGATCCAAGAAAGCTATCCCGATCAATCATGGATACATGCCTATACAGATGGATCAGCAACTAATGCTGTTAGGAATGGAGGTGCCGGTATCTTTATCTCATATCCTGACAACCACTATGAGACTAGGCACATTCCCACTGGTAAATTCTGTTCCAACTATACAGCTGAGGTTTCAAGCTCTAGAGCAAGCTGCAAATATGATTTATAACACCAACTCTGACTGCCACCAGGTAGTCATCCTCACAGATGCACTGTCTGTCCTGCAAGCTCTCAAGGGTGGTAAACTCCCGCATCTGAGAAATGAACTAAACAAGGTAGCTGCCAAAAAGAGAACCATACTTCAGTGGGTACCATCTCATTGTGGTGTACCCGGAAATGAAAAGGCAGATAAACTTGCAAAAAAGGGAGGAGAATGTGAACAAGAAGATAATGAAGTCACATACTTTGAGAAAAGGAGAGCTATCCAGACTATCAGAAGAGAACAGAACCAACCCAAAGACGACTATCACACTCTCGACCGGCAGGGACAGATAACTATTTTCGACTCAGGACAGGGCATAACAAACTGAATAAACACATGCACAAGCTACGATTGTCTGCTTCACCACTGTGCACATGTGGATTAAACGAACAAACTGCTGAGCATGTTTTACAGGACTGTCCTCTGTATGACCAGTTAAGAAAGATATACTGGCCCAATGACTCAACACTAAACTCAAAGCTATATGGAGTTAAAGAGGAACTTCAAACAACAGTCGAATTCATCATGAGAACTCGTCTGACGGTGTAATCATCAAAGATGCGATCGCAAGAAGAAGAAGAAGAAGAACTTTTACCATTGACTCAATTAAGTTAGTCTTATAGAGTGTTAAATGTGTGTGAGTGTCACAGTGTTGTCAAGTGTGGTGGAATAAATTAAATTGTTTATCTGTCTGTTGTTGTTGTGACTTACACTTCATCATTTACATAACCCTAGACATTTAACGTAGTCATCACAATATTCCAGAATAATTCTGACTGAGGTATAAATGTGGTAGCAAGTAAGGTTGTCTGTAAAACACTACACCTATTAGATACAGATACCTTCACAGCTGATCTCAGTCAGTACACTAAGTCCCCTATAAATATTTATAACATCCCACTTTACCACACACCTTTGGTCCCACGAAAGCGGACAGGCTGTCGCTCAGTTTGTTTATTTGGTCAGCAGAAGATAAACAGCGTCTTCCAGCCCCTCACGCAATTAGAGGTCACCAACGTTTAGCACCAACAAGGAAAGTTTTGTAGGCTTATTCCCTCACCTTGAAGGATCTACATGTAAGACGCTTTTCTGGAGCTAGCACCTTTGGTCCCACGAAAGCGGACAGGCTGTCGCTCAGTTTGTTTATTTGGTCAGCAGAAGATAAACAGCGTCTTCCAGCCCCTCACGCAATTAGAGGTCACCAACGTTTAGCACCAACAAGGAAAGTTTTGTAGTCCTATTCCCTCACCTTGAAGGATCTACATGTAAGACACTTTTCTGGAGCTGGCACATTTGGTCCCACGAAAGCGAACAGACTGACACGCAGTTTTATTCATTTGGTAAACCAGAGGTAAATAGAGTCTTCCAGCCCACCTCGCGCAATTAGAGGTCACCAATGATAGCACCACCAAGGAAAGTTTTGTAGGCTTATTCCCTCACCTTGAAGGATCTACAGTAAGACACTTTTCTGGAGCTAGCTTTTTGGTCCCACGAAAGCGGACGGGCTGACACTCAGTTTATTCATTTCTCTGTATTCTACAGGTTTTATGATCGGTTGTGTGTGTGTATTCGTCGGTGTATTTGGCATATTTTGATTATTGATGATTATTGATGAATTTTATGCTGTGTATGATGAGATGCATTATTTTCCATGCTTTTCTTCTTTAATAAAGTTTACACATTTATTAATGCGCTGTTCACGACCCTTCCATCCATAATTAACTTGTTTTAGCTCTTTACTATAATCTCTATGTTTGATAAGAGAAAAGAGTGAGAGCAAGAGGTGCTTAGACAGTATAAGTGAGTTGAGGCTTGGAGAGAGAGATCATTTTGATAAATCTTCTTCCAGGTTGTCTCAAGTCCATCTCCTATTTACACCTTTCTGTGTGTGTAATCTATAACTCTGTCAGTCCACTATCCCTTGTCGATTTCACTACTATTGTCCAACTCGACAAATACTCTACACTCTAACTCAACCACGACATTGAATATCTTTACATTTGCACTGGTTGAAAAGGTGAATAATATAATAAGTATTTACATCAGTTTTATCATCATCCACTCCCTGCTGCAAATGGATCAGGACTACCTCTGCTTGTGGTTCTCTATGAGAAACCCGCATAAAGCAGTCACCATCTCTTGCACTGGTGGTTCATGAAACCACCATTCTATATACTGAGATTGCCAGACTCATATGACTAGGACATCCACTAGCAGTTTTCACATGTTAATAAATGCAAAATATAGAATTTTAAAATGTACAACTCACCCTAAAATCTCTTTTGGAATACTGACTCCTAGCTCAGAGAAATAGTTAAGGCAACTTGTTTAAGATGCCTCTTACACACGGTCTGGGGTATTACTTTACACTAGGCTCCCACTCTGACTTTGTGTTCAGATTCCTTGGATTCCGGCTTTCCGTATTAATGTATGTAGAGTTTTCCTGGGATATAAGTCCACAAGATGCTCAAACAAGGTCCGGTCCGATAAATGGATTTCTGATCCTATTCCTTACTCTGGCTAGCTGGCTGTCTTCTTCACGAGGTGAATTTCAAGGTGCTCTAAACCGGCAAAAGTGTCAGATTATATTGCGACTTTCGTCCCACGCACGTTGTTGTTACTATCTGACCATGCTCCAATCAGAAGCGTTGTTTATAACATCTAGAATTGCCCAGCCAATTGTATTCAATCATGCGTGTTATGATGGGGTTTATCCCAACAATTTCCTCATAGGAAAATTCTGCGTGATTTTTTAAAAGTCACTTTACATATAAGGAATCGTTATTTCCGTCGATTACACTGGTATACACACATTTTGGTGCGTTAAATTGTATAGCTGTTCTTGTGTAATTTTGGGTTGCTGATTCCAAAAATGTAATCAGATTTTTTCTATCAGCTCTAGATTTTGAGATAACTAAGAATGACCATATTAGTAGGGCAATTGTTATGTACAATCCTAGAGTTAGGTGCTATCAGTGGCATTTTGACTTTAGTCTGCATTCATATTATATGTAATTACTGTGCATATATTACCAAAAATGTAATAAAACTTTATCACTAGCACTTGTTTAGTCAACACGCAAAAAGGATCTTTTCGAGGACTTCCTGGAATGTGATATGCCCGGACAGTCCCGCTTAAGGGTCCAACAGTAATCTGCCATCATGTGGGCATCCCAAAGTTCCTGGTATCTCTCTTCCATTGTTTTTATATCTTGGTGAAATCTTTCACCTTGCTCCTCACTAAAGTCGCCAAGATTCTCCGGAAATAAATGTAAATGGTTATGGAGGTAGTGCAATTTTATGCTCATGTTGCATCCAAGTTCACAAAAACTCGACAGCATGTTTCCAACTAATTCAGAATAATTGTCTGCTTTAAAGTTACCCAGAAAGTTTTGCACAACTAAAACAAATGATGACCAGGCTGTGGACTCTGTTTTGTTCATGGAATCAATAAAATTTGGATCGTTTATTAACTTTCTAATTTGAGGTCCATCAAAAATTCCAGCTTTAAGTTTGTCTATGCTCAATTCTGGAAATTTTCTGCATATGTAATCAAAACAGGTACCATCTTTGTTCAGTGTCTTAACAAACTGCTTCATCAAGCCAAGCTTTATATGTAATGGTGGCAGTAGAACTCTTTTTCGATCAATGAGAGGCTTATTGACAATATTTTTTTCTCCAACTTTAAATTCATCCCTCAACGGCCACTGTTTCTTTGTCCAGTGCATATCTTTTGCCCTGCTATCCCACAAACATATAAAGCATGGATATTTGGTGAATCCCATTTGCTGGCCAAGCAAGAAGTTCATCATTTTAAGATCTACACAAACCATCCAGTTATGTTCTAAATACTTCAATTTTTCCAGAACTGTGCTTATTGTAGCATACTCCTCCTTCATTGTAGTAGAATGAGCAATTGGAATTGAGCCATATTTGTTACCATTGTGTAAGAGAACACCCTTCAAACTTCTTTTAGAGCTGTCAATGAAAAGTCGCCACTCATCTGGTGTATAACTTACACCCATTTTGTTAACAAGACCTCCTACATTAGTACAAAACACAAGGTTGTTTTCTTTATAAAAGAATGGAATAAAACCTTGCTCTCTGCTGCGATAAAATGTAACCTTTGTTTCAGCAGTCAGTAATTTTAGTAGAATGAGCAATTGGAATTGAGCCATATTTGTTACCATTGTGTAAGAGAACACCCTTCAAACTTCTTTTAGAGCTGTCAATGAAAAGTCGCCACTCATCTGGTGTATAACTTACACCCATTTTGTTAACAAGACCTCCTACATTAGTACAAAACACAAGGTTGTTTTCTTTACAAAAGAATGGAATAAAACCTTGCTCTCTGCTGCGATAAAATGTAACCTTTGTTTCAGCAGTCAGTAATTTTTTTTTTTCTTTCAATCTTGAAGCCAAAAGTTCTGAAGATTCCTTGGAGAGATATAGATCTCGGATTAGATCATTTAGTTCAAGCTAATCGAAGCGTTGAGCATCTCAAAAATCATCTTCGAAATCACTGTCACTTGTCGTTCCACATGCCACTGCTGTCTCATCTTCTAGCAGGGAATCCGAAATCTGACTGAAAGTTTTAATTGGTATGTCATCTCCGTGTGGAACAGGTCGCCTAGCAGAATCTAAATCTGGATATTTCTACTTTTTGTGATTTTTTTCCATTAATTCCCTTAATATTCACAACACATAAATAACAGTCATCATAGTGGTTCTTGGGCTCTCTCCAAACCATTGGAATTCTAAATTTTAAACATTTTCTTTTCCCACAAGTCCACTGTCGCAGGTGTTCAACACATGTTTTGCAAACAATATGAGGAGCCCAAGACTTGTCCTGGTCACCTAGTTTTGCTTTAAAGTAAGCAAAGTATGCCTTTTTCACAAAAACAGTTCTTCTTCTTCTTCCTCGTTCGCCCCGAAAAGGACGGTGGTTGCGTTGTGTCTGTTTACGCCGTAGCTGTGATATCTGCACCTTTCGGTCGACACATCCGACTTCAGCACGGCATTTTTTAGGGACAGGGTTTGCCTTCCCATTTCGAACCGTACTCGCTCAGCCAGACTGCACTGCTGCAGACTGTTTCCAGGACCACCACGAGGAGGTGGAATACGGTCTTGACCAGCTCTGTTTCGCTGGTCCTGATGCAAGCAGTAAAGCTATGGGTCGCTGACTGCATTCACTATTGCTGCATCTTTGGGTCCCAAAACAAAAACAGTAATATGCTTCCTATGTTCTTCTTTGAAAGTGTACTCTCCACAAATATAACAAAATAAATGCGGTGAAAGAAAACACGCTCTTCTTGAAGATGATGCCATTCTCTGTTAGAAGTGTAATAAATAATACAGGGTGACCCAAAAAAACGGGTCCGCGCGCGCACAAAACGTGCGAGCGCGGGCTCGTTTTTTTGTGTGTGGGTCACCCTGTATTAATGAAATACAAAAATGTCTGTATCTCAAAAACTAGAGCTGCTACAGACAAGTAAATGTAATATTTGGATTGAGAAGGCCTCATTTATGTACAATCAAGAGTAAAATGTTTGGCACCAATTTTTTTTTTTTTTTTTGGTAGGGCTGTGTTATCGGTCCTGTTTACACTCCGTATAACAAATAATGTCTGACCGGAAACTTATTACAACATTCTGTCTTTCAGGTGCATGTCTGTAATAGGTCACCACCTGGATAATTTACTGCTCTGTACCTGTGCAAACAAACATTCATCGTGTGACCATCTGGGTTATGTTCTTTCCACGAGAGATATTAGAAAGTTACAATAGTCATATCAGCGATAACCAAGCTCGCGGGGCGATCTTTGTGTTAATCCGGCGCACCGATGTCTGGTACACGAGAACGTTATTGACTGTCGGTCAATATTACATCACCTGTCTACTCTCTCAGCAGGGATGATCAGGTAAACAGACATGAAGAATTATTACAGGAAGAAATGTAAACAAGTGACTGGGCAGGTATTTCTGTGCTCCGAAAATGAAAAGTAAATTGATAATGGGAGAGAGAGAGAGAAAATACGAAAAAGGAAGCGACCAATAACGTCAGAATTAATGAATAATTTTTTGGTAAAACATCACTTGCGGAAATTACAGTGTTATCTATCTCAGTAGCGTGAAACTGAATCTCGTAAGAATGCTTAATTAAAGTAGGCCTACTGCGTGGTTGGGGGGCGGGGGGGGGGGGGGGGGGGGGGGGGGGGGGAGAGAGAAAGTTGTTACGAAACATCGCACCAGATTGAAAAATTTCTTGAGCCGGTGTAGGAGGCACTTAACTCAGGCAGGAAGCACTGTACATTAATTCTTGTCTGAAAAAAATAAATTGGTATATCGCACTGCGTTGTAGTTATTATAATCCATTAGGCAGATATTTCCACCTTTCTTTCCTTTATAGGGCACAAGACTGGAGAGGTAAAAAGTAAAGATGTTTTTATGGTTGTGTTACGTACATTTATTACCTAAGGGGGTAGTCTTCGGTCCTGCCAAATGTACGCACCAGTCTTAATATAGTTATATTATTTGTGCGTTCGATTGATTCACGCACTGACGTGCACAATGCAGTGTGAGTTGCTTTGGACGCACGGGTAACCTAGTTTAGGGATTGTGACGTCATGTTTTGTATGGGGCAGTACGGACCATGTTGATGTCCGTGGAATATTTCTTGTATTCGTGGCAAGTTGGTGGAAGCCATTATTTCTATTGATATATATATTGGTCTTCATGTCGAAGCCAATAGTGGAAGTATCATGTAAGTGTCGCCCCATTTCACATTGAATGTTTATCGATTTTTAATTGAAGTATCAGGCCGCTCCTAGTTATGGTCTAGCGGGGATCCATCGTAGTATGTCATTCCTAGAATGGACAAACGGAGTCGATTGCCTTGTTTGAATTACCGTAGAGGGAGGATACCTACGAGGAAACGAAGTTAATTGATTTTGTATGCTTCACACATGTTTTAAATATTTCGCCGTTTCGCCAATGCCAAAGAGTCATGGCATGGATTTTGGGAGAGGTTAGTCAACAGAAGACTCTAACCTGATTGTATTGCCGTGTATGAACTTTGTCTGGATTATATATATGGCTACATAAGTTT